>APFE031221513.1:37785-101460 GCA_000404065.3 Pinus taeda | reverse complement strand
ATCTGCATGTACAACTGCTGCTTTATTTGAATGAACTGTAACATTATTGACTTGTTGTTTATGGGAGTCTTTTTCAATCTTCTGAACAGAAACAGGTTCAGAATGATGACTCCATTGCTGTAGCTTTGTCTCAAGCTGCAAAAACTCAATATTTTTCTGTACATTATTCATGCATGTCTGAATGTCATAGAGAGTGTCTTTCCTGATTTGCACTGTGTTGTCAGCAGTTGATACGATCAGAGTTCTCAATAACTCCAATAATCGATGAATTTTTGTCATTATTTAAACAACTCAAGTCAACAAATGATCACAAATGTACTTGTAAAGGCAAATTTCTAATAATGCAATATTCTTCAAAATTAAATGTGCCCGATGATAAGAGGGAAATCTACTCAATTGATAATCCTTTGCAAGAAATAAATATTTCCTTGAAAACTGATTCTCCTTTATGTCTGACTGTCAAATAAATTCCTCTATTGTATGCCAACAAACAATAAGTACATTGGAAGAGTTCAAGCTGTCAATACAGTTCAGATAATGTTCATTTGTCCATTGTCTCAAATAATCACCTTATTCTACCAGCTTCAAGCTATCCCATCCTCTTTCACTAATGTTGGAAACTTGACTCCTCCGACTACTAATAACAAATCGATGGGATGGCTACCAAAAGACTAACTTCCAGCAACCTAAAAAATGGTTGTTATTGTAAATAACTTTAGAAAGAAGAGCAGTTTTGCTCCGTTTGAAGTTGAGCAAAACAAAATACAACGCTAATAAACTTCCATCTAATAAACTTCATAACTATTTCCATGAAGGTTGTAGTCATTGTACACAATAACAATCATACAATGCTAATAAACTTCATAACATACATCTAAAGCTTCGATGCATAATGGTTGTCATGCGGACACACTCGTTTGGAAGTTTGGTTTGCGCGAAGGTCGGGGTTTCGAGTCTGACGAGGGCGATTATGTTCCTTTGAAGAATTACTTGGACGCTCAGTACTTTGGAGAGATTGGAATTGGAACTCCAGCTCAGACTTTTACAGTCATATTTGATACCGGCAGCTCAAATCTTTGGGTGTTGTCTTCCAAATGTTACTTCTCGTTGGCTTGCTATTTCCATTCAAGGCATCCGAGTCAAGCACCTACAAAAAGAATGGAAAATCCTGTGATATTCAGTATGGAAGTGGTGCAATCTCTGGATTCTTGTCTCAAGATTCTGTCATAGTAGGGGACCTTGTTGTGAAAGATCAGGTCCTCAGTATTCTCTTGTTCAGACCACTCCAAAAATCAGGGGAGAGAAATATAGTCTACTGGAAGTACTCCGACGTTCATAAAATTTTAGCTACGAAAACCAAAACCATTGGTGCAGCTTCCCGTTGTATGAGAAGCATCCTTACTTGTGTGCGCTCATATTCATCCTCTGTCCAATCAACCAGCAATAGCGTGCCCTCTCCCCTTCTCTGTTGTCCCATCAAATTAAAAATTCTTCCCATGTTGGAAGAGCCAGGAGAACCTGTCAAAGATTTGATCAGCCCCCATGGCTGGCCTTCATTCCTGTTTCTCTTGCAAGGTGCATCCCTACCTGGAGCGTCAGACTCATTAATGCCAATGCTCCTAAATACTGAGAGGACGTACCAGCCCAGCAACATCAAATGGAAACGGTAAACCCATAAACGCTTTGAAACACAGGAAATGCAGGTAATAATGTATCTAAACCAAGATGCAATAATGTATCTAAACACAGGAAACACAGGTATCTAAACCAAGATGAATAATAAAGAATCATAGGTGAATAATAGACAAAGGGGCATTTTGTATGCAGAGAGCAGCCTTTTGTATGCAGGTGGAGCAGCTACAGGAGCAACATTCAGACCAGCGGAAGCGTCAGAGCATGAGGTATGCCAGAATTTTCTATTTTGGGAATTGTTTGCAGAGAATGCAGCTAAAATACGGCTGATAAAACATTCATGAAATGCAGAACTGACTTGCACAGAAAAGCCATAAAATAAATGGCTCAAATTAATTATGTAGGGCAGGAATACGCTTGCTCTGATACCATGTTAAACACACATGGGAGCAAGAACACTATGAAAGATAAACACGAGAATACAATTTTTATTAACAAGAGATTTACATTTATAGTACATTATGTGACTCTTGGGTTTCACATCCCAAGGTCTCTTGGACCCCTTTTGTCCATTCGGCTTCCACACTAACCCATTGAGGATTAGGTGTCCAACAAGCCAAAGCCACTATTTGGAAAATAAAATAATATAGCCACTATTGATGAAGATCTTGGTCTCAGGGGCTATTTAATTAATTATTGTTTAAAATTAAAAAAAAAAAAAAAAAAAACTTACAAATAAGTAATAAAAATAATGTACATTTTATGTTGAAAATGGAAACAAGAAATGCTAAAAATAGAAGTGCTAAAAATAACACTACTATAAATAGTAGTTCGGGTACCAGTGTTGGACATAGAAACAAGGAATGAAAAGTGGAAGTGCTAAAAATAGCATTGATGTAAATAGTATTTCAGGATACCTTCCAATTTTAGTTAGTCCCTGAACTAAAATAGAGAAGTAAAATTCGAATTTGATCTTAGCAGCTATTTGTAAAATAATTAATTAATTCATCTTGAGCTAATTATTTAAGGAAAATCAAACATGAATTCTATGTGGGGACATGCAACAGTTTCTCCATTAATTGAGGAATTTATCCATCAGTTAAAGAGATAAGGGTGAGTTGTAATATTGAGTTGTAATTAGTTGGCTCAGTTAACTGAGTCAAGTCCAGTTAGTTTAAATCAAACAACTTGTTGAATTAATTGTGAGTTCAGTTAGTTAATGCTTGCATGCATGTAACTGTTGCACTTCAGATAACTGAATATTCTCTCATAAATAACTAATGCATGTCAGTTCTGTCAGAGACCCAATTGAGATCAGAGGAGAGAAAGTGTACTATCATTTGGATGAATTTTTCCTATAAAGTAACTCATCCATGCAGAAGGATTCATCTCCTTCTGGATTGTGCAGTTAGATCAGAGGTTACTGAGTGTGTGAAGAGGCCAATTCACACAAGTGGCAACATTGGACCCCAAGGAAAATTGTGCAAGGAAATAGGAGGCTTGGAGGGTAGAGGAGAAGGTTGTGAGAGCCTTTGACTGTCTATGAGCTGTATTGTTTGATTGTAGAGAGAGCAGGATAGTTTGTGAGCTAATTCTTTTTATAACTTGAACAAGATTTCCACTTGTATGATATAGAGAGATTGGGGTTTTAGGCTGAGGCTTTCCCTGAGTTATTTCTTCTGTGTTATGTGTGATCGATTTCTCATTCTCATTTATATGTGTTCTCTTGATCTTGCTCAATTCGATTAAGCTTCCACAAAGTGTTGTAGAAGTAGATCTTATATTCTGTTTTAGTATATTGCATAATCTGTTGATCTATAGTGGGACTTTCTACATGGTATCAAAGAAAAGGTGATCAAAGGAGAGAACTGTATACAAGAAGGGAGAAGTTCAAAGTTTGAGGTTCCTGAATATAGAAATAGAGTTCTTATCACATCTCAATTTCACCAATGGCATTCAATGGTTTAAGACTCGAGTATGCCCTTGATGGCAGCTCAAATTATATAGCTTAGAAGGATCTCATGGAAGCAGTATTAGAGGATAATGGTCTATAGGAATTCATTGATCAAGAAGTCCCCAAGCCCGCAACGGTTGATGCTACAGAATTGGCATAATGGAATAAATGTGTGGCTAGAGAAAGGAGAATCCTTCTGGAGGGAGTTTGAGACCACATAGTCTCGAGTCTCCATGGGAAGGAGACACCATTTTCAATGTGGAAAACATTGAAAGATCTATATCAGAACAACAACGATCAGAGGAAGCTGGCACTGAAAGACAAGCTTCGGAAAATCAAGTGTGAAAAGGGCGACATAATCTCTACATATTTTAACAAGAGCTTACCACCTATAGGGATGAGCTTGGAAGTGTGGGGATCACGGCCGCTAATGATGACATGGTGAGTCTTGCACTCTGTCTTCCTAAGAGCTGGCATAGCTACCAAGGCTCAGTTAATGGAAGAGAAAAACTGCCAGATTGGGAATGACTTTGGGCGGATCTGATGCAGGTGGAGATAAGAAGAAGCACCAGAGATGGTTCTTCATCCAAGGAGGATGAAGAAAATTGTGCCTTAGCGAGTAAGGCAAAGAAAGGGAAGGAGAAGGATTCTCATTCCAAATCTAGTTCTTCCCATGGTTGGAAGAAGTTTGATAAATCGAAAGTGCGATGCTTTCATCGTCATGAGGTAGGCCATTCTGCTACAAATTGTTCACCGAAGAAATCCAAGATGGGATCCAAGGAAGGATCTGAAGGTGAGGCTTTGGCCTCACAGTTCGAGTTGAATTTCACCCTCTTCGCATGCATGGTTTCATCTATGGTGGGATGTGATTGGTTTCTTGAAAGTAGAGCTTCTTTCCACATGACCGATGACAAGATTTTTTTCAGTACCTTGGAGGAGAAAGATCTCCAGATACACAACGATGGGTAATGATGAAAAGTATAGTGTCTCAGGTGTAGGAACGATTGTTTTTTAGAGGGAGCATGGAGCTTACATTACCTTGACCGATGTCAAGTATGTACCAGGACTGAAGAAAAATTTGGTGTCGATAGCAATGCTGGAAGACAAAGGCATGATGTAGTCTTCAGTAAGGGAAAGGTTTTCCTTAGACACATCACCACGAGATAGGTGAAGCAGATTGGTTCACGAGTCAAGAACCTGTATGCTCTGGAGGTTCAAGATGCATGCAAAACCTTGAGGAGCAAGGAAACTTCTGGAGACTTGGTGGATGAGAGGGAGAGTACATTACCTCTCAACATGTAGAGCCAGAAGAAGTTTCAGAAAATTGTGGAGAAGCCACAGTTGGTGAAGCAGCTTCAGGAGGTTGTGGAGCAGCCAAAACTAGAGAAGCTGAGAGGAGATCAAGTGGAGGCATCCCTTCATCCAGAGACCTCTACTAAGGGGAAATTTCGAGCCAAGTGGGTAGAGGGATCACATGTAGCCATACCTCTAGGTGGGAGGTGCAGCAATGTGGAGTGATCGTCCCACGAAGGCTAAAATAGGGGTTGGATCCTTGAGGTACCCAACCTTTTGGATTCAAATTTGCTACGGGAGCCCTGAGGAGGAGTAGCAGGACTAGCTAAATGGGTAGAGGCAGATGTGAATGGAGTGGCAGAGAGAGATATAGTGTAGGAGTCCCAAGACTATGTGGAGATAGCAAGCTGCAGCAATGCAAGAGGCACAGGAGTGTTGCACCAGTGCAGGATGGCACAGAGAGGTGTGAAACGGTGCGAGATGCATGGAGTGTTGCAGCAGCTCAGAGGTCAGAGAGGGAGCACTTGTCAACGATAGATGGAGCTTGAACATCAGAGGATGTTTCTAGCACAACAAGAAGGTCAGTTGGGAGTTTTTTTGTTTCTAGTGTTGCTAGAGTAACAACACTTGGGAGAAGTGTTGCATGTAGAACATTCCAAAGGTTCAGGATTGGGTTTGAGTTGAATGCCTTTCTTATTGAGAGGGATTGAAAATGGCAACAATAAATGCTAAAAATAGAAGTGCTAAAAATATCATTGCTATAAATAGCAGTTCGGGTACCAGTGTTGGACATAGAAACATGGAAGTGCTAAAAATAGCATTGCTATAAATAGTATTTCGGGATACCTTCCTATTTTAGTTAGTCCCTGAACTAAAATAGAGAAGTAAAATTCGAATTTGATCTTAGCAGCTGTTTGTAAAATAATTAATTAATTCATATTGAGTTAATTAGTTTAAGGAAAATCAAACATGAAGTCTATGTGGGGGACATGCAACTTTTTCTCCATAATGAGGAATTTTCCATCAGTTTAAAGAGATAAGGATGAGTTTTAAATTAGTTTTATTAGTTGGCTCAGTTAACTGAGTCAAGTCCAGTTAGATTAATTCAAACAGTTTGTTGAATTAATTGTGAGTTTAGTTAGTTAATGCTTGCATGCATGTAACTGCTACACTTCAGATAATTGAATATTCTCTCATAAATAACTCATGCATGTCAGTTCTGTTAGAGACCCAATTGAGATCAGAGGAGGGACAATGTACTATCAGTTGGATGAATGTTTCCTATAAAGGAAACTCATCCATGCAGAAGGATTCATCTCCTTCAAGATTCCGTAGTTAGATCAGAGGTTAGTGAGTGTCTGAAGAGGCCAATTCACACAAGTGGCAGCACTGGACCCCAAGGAAAACTATGCAAGGAAATAGGAGGCTTGGATGGTAGAGGCAAAGGTTGTGAAAGCCTTTGACTGTCTGTGAGTTGTATTGTTTGATTGTAGAGAGAGTAGGATAGCTTGTGAGCTGATTCTTTTTGTAACTTGAACAAGATTTCCACTTGTATGATAATACGGAGATTGGGGTTTTAGGCTGAGGCTTTCCCTGGGTTATTTCTTCTATGTTATGTGTGATTGATTTCTCATTCTCAGTTATATGTGTTCTCTTGATCTTGCTCAATTCGATTAAGCTTCCGCAAAGTGTTGTAGAAGTAGATCTTATATTATGTTTTAGTATATTGCATAATCTGTTGATATACAGTGAGAATTTCTACATTTTATAGGTTGTATAAGACCAAGGGAGTGAAAAATATCCAATCTTAAATTAGGCACCATTTGCAAACCAAATGACTAAATGAGATCAAATGAGTTTTGATAGGAAGACAAAAATAGATCATGCTCATTGAAGCAATCCAAACTCAGAAAATCAAATAGTAATATGACAAACCATTCAATTAAAGGGCCCCATAATCAAATTAGTGAATAATGGGGGGGGGGGTGTGTTTTACCACAAAATATCTTGAATTATAATTAATTTAATAAGATATTGTAATAATAATAATAAGATAAGGCTGGTTGCATATCCCACTCCACAAAAAGAGTATGGGGGGGAAACCCTTGACAAAAAGGCAATGGTTGTGTTATTTTGGTGAAAAGTGTGCCTTGGGGTCCACGTAGCTCCAGTGAGTTCCACCTGGATGGTTAGGGCCATGCAGTTATAAAAGGTTATGTATGATTACAAATTGATTCATTCAACTAGGAATGGCTATAGGGGAAATTAGTCAATGAGTCCTGGGGTGGACTCTGAAATTGAATGATGACTTGTGAGTCTTAGGGTTAGACTATGGATTGGCTGATACATGGTTATTAAGTTAACCATGCCATATGGATGCATCAGTTTTATGTGATCCCCATTGTTGGCTCTGGGAGCTTGGTGTTCCGGGGGTTTGTTGACCCTATTTATGGCTTGGTTTCCATGGAGTTCTAGAACTCAATGTCAGTTTTTGGCCTGGAGGATGCTTGGAGCCCTGGAGTAGCACGACTATTGGGTTGGCATCTTGGAAATCAGCCTGGAGAGTGCCTGGAGCCTTGCAGTAGTATGACCATGGTTTCACACCTTGGTCATGGAGGTATGTATACTTTTGTATTACCATCGCCTTTAGAGTTGTCATCCCAACTCGGGGGTGGCCCGATAGTTGAGCTTATGAACCACCAGGTCTATGGATGGGTGGAACATGGAGAACAAGTAGCTATTCAACTCATTAATACAGACAAGTATCATGTTCCCTGATGTCTTTTTATGTATTTTTATGAACCTTTATGAATTTTAGTTATAAACCCTAATTTGTGTAACAATTGTATTATATGTTGCGTGTTTGTGTTGTGCCTTATAATTTATGTATCATTATACTAATTAATCACGACTGGGATTTCACATAATTACATGAATTCTTTCGATGTGGCGCTTAACTGCTGTTATATGCAATGTAGAAAATATATGGTGGATTGCACTACAATGGTTAATTAATTATAATTTTTTGGCATAGGCTAGTTTATGGCAAAAAAGTTCTGATGTAAATTTTTTCTTTTATTATTGCATAGTACTGTTGGGTAGTGTTTCCTGGCCAAGGCTGGGGGTATTACACGAAACATCCAAATATTCATAGATTGTCTACACATGGCTTCATTCCTATGCATGCTTCTTCCGGTGTCATATTATCAAGGATTCTATGAGGACTTCTATTTTGTATATATACTGGTGTCATGGTTGTTTCTCCCCATAAAAATTTTGGTAGACATTTGATCAAATATCATAGTCCTTATTAATTTTTCAATGGTTCTACTATTCAAGTTTATACTACTCCATTTTGTTTGGGGTCGTAGGGAACAATGAGCTCCCTCTTAATACTTGTTTCTTTAAAATATGCAATAAGTTCTTTTGAAGTGTATTCACCTCATTATTAGATCTTAAAGTCTTTATCTTTCTTTCAATTAAGGTCTAAACTTCAAATCTAAATTCCTTGAACTTTTAAAATACTTCTTCCTTTGCCTTGAGAAGATAGAGCCATGTCTTTCTAGAGTGATCCTAAATGAAGGTCACATAGTAAACATAGTCCCCAAGAGATTTATTAGACATGGGACCGCACACATTAAAATTAATTAGGTATAACATGTCCTTAGTCCTTTTGTCACTGTTTGAAAAAGGTTTCCTTGTGTTCTTTCCCAAAGCACATCTCTTGCATACTCCATGGTCTTCCTTGATTTTGGGGATTACATTTACCATTTGACATAGAGAGGGTATTATCTTGTAATGAATATGCCCAAATCTTCTATGCCAAAGTTTGAGGGGATTGATCTCCATGTGAACTAGGCCTTGAGGAGATAATGTTATAACTCTATATAGTCTTCCTTCACAAATTCCATTAACCTTTGCCTTTTCAATACTTGAATCCTTTCCCCAAACCAAAACTCTACCATCTAAAAAATCAATCATGTCTTCCTTATCTTCTAAACAAGAAATGGAAAGTAAATTATTTTTCAAACCCGACCGACATAGAGGATGTTTTTGAGGTATAACTTTGCTCCATTTTATAGCTTCAATGATTTAGATCCAAGGCCCTTGATTACATAAATGTTGTTGTCTCCTAGCTCCACTACATGTGATGCTGATTTTCTTGATAGAGTATGAAGTTGTCCACTTTCTCCTATCCATGAATTGTCATCATCAAGAGTACCTATAAGTGAAACCAAGAATCCTTCACTCTTGACTCTCCCAGATAGATTGTATATGATCCTTCCAATCCAGCTTCCTGTAACTTTCATGATATTGAATCCCATCTTCAAATAAATTTCCATTGAAGGAGTAACCTTTCCTTCCAAGATTTATTTTCCTCCCTTCAATTGATAGCCAACAAAGTGATCTTAAATTAGTCCTTCTTTCACCTTAGCTTTGAAACCATATTGAGAAATCAATGCTTAGGGTTTGATTCCTTTTTCTTGATAATTACTTGTGATTTATGTTGAATTCCTTTAATTATTTAATAATTTATCTTTCATCAAGAAACTACCAAATAAAATGCATATGAAGACCACAATATTAAGAGACACAAGATGTAGACATTGAGCCACAGAAAAACTCCTCCAAGGGGAAAACCCAGTCCAACTATTCCACTAGTAGATTCAAATCAATATGAGACAATCCAATACCCTTTAGACCTAGACAAATACTTCCCATAATCACCAAGTTAACCCTTCCTTCTTGTAAATTATCCCTGCCAAAGTATCCAAGTGTCATCTTCTCATATGCAGCTTCAATCCATAATTTCAACCCCCAACTTTAGAATTTTGGACCTATAGTAAGTTCAGACCTCTCAATCCCAACTTTAGCCCAGAAAATTCACACATGTGAGAGAGAGATGCCCAAAACATTGATCTTAGTCTTCCCAGCTTCTTCCTTCTGCTGCAACTTTGCTCTTCTTTTTTGCCTCTTTCTCTTGTAGATCGAACTTGTTGAGTGTGTGCTTCAAATAGGTTGACCTGCCTCTCTATAGATACTATTTTAGTTGGGTCGAATAGCCCTAATCCAGGCTGAATTTATGAATATAGGGCATACTTGGTGTGGTGGTGAAAAATAACGCTCTTGACTCAAAAATAAATCTTTTTACGTGATATAAAAGCCCAAGAAGGGTCTAATAAAAATGATAATGAATCTATTGACTCATGCCAAAACCTAGAAGCCTTCAACGAAGGATTTGACCTAGAAAATAAATAAAAGAGCATGAAACCCATGCTTTAAAATAATTTTTCTTTTACAAAAAAAATATTTCTCTTTCTTTCAATACAAAATACAATTAGAAGACCGAAAAGTTACATTCTTCAACATGATCCTCTCGGGTTTGGGTTAAGATGGTGGGGATTTGCTAGATGCGTAGCCTCCGTGAGGTTTTATATATATATAATATATATATATATATATATATATATATATATATATATATATATATATATATATATATAAAGGAAAAATAAATAAGAAAAAAAATTATCCCATTTTTCTAACAGTACAAGAGAAATTGGATTAACTATAGCCATCCCATCATGTGATGTGGTGGGGTGCGTTACAGGTGGTATCAGAGCATCTAGGTTCAACATTTGGAATGGATGGGCTTTATCATGAGAAAGTGAGGATAAAAATACCCTTAAGAGAATTTCACATTAGTTTATATATATATATATATAAAGGAAAAATAAATAAGAAAAAAAATTATCCCATTTTTCTAACAGTACAAGAGAAATTGGATTAACTATAGCCATCCCATCATGTGATGTGGTGGGGTGCGTTACAGGTGGTATCAGAGCATCTAGGTTCAACATTTGGAATGGATGGGCTTTATCATGAGAAAGTGAGGATAAAAATACCCTTAAGAGAATTTCACATTAGTTTTAGAAAATTAACTAAACAATTGTTTAGGTGTTAAAAGATGGTCTATAAATGATTGATTACAACTTGATACTAACAGTTTGCATTGCTTGTTATATGATTGATGCATATGAAATATTGAATATAATGGGCACACTAACATGGTTGTTTTTTCACAACAACGATCACCATGGAAGCTCCATGAATGCAAGGTTCATGATCATGATCATGATTGTGTTTATTTATTTATCACATGAAGTATCTAATAACATGTGTGATTGAAAGCACATCAAAAGTAGCATAAAACAAAGAAAAGAGTAGAAATGAGGACTAAAATGGTGCAATATAGTTTTGATCAATCACAACATGGAAGTGAAGAGGACATGGAAAATGAAGAATAAAGACCAGTTGACCAAGCGAGAGGGGATGTTCTCCAAATTCGATGGATACTATGATAAGCCTAAGGGATGAAGCTAGAAGCTTCAAATCATATAATGATAGACTGGTGAGAGCTCAAGAGAGACAAGCTAAGATAAATGTAGTCATTCTGTAAAGTCTATCAGATTTATAGAGACAAAGGCAACTTGAGATGAGGGCTAGGTATAGAGACAAGAGGATCCTTTAGGAGTTAGAAGAGAAAACAAATGGAGCAGATGGTAGCAGGTCCATGAAGAGGCATATGTAGGGAAGTTAGGATACTCTGCGAGGATATGCACAATTGAGCACTCGAAGAGGAAGAAACAACACATATGTGCATCACTCTAGCAAGCTATCTAGTTATACTACTAGGAGACCATCACTGTCATCATCATCATCATCACTAGGGAATAAAAGAAAAGGATTACATGCGCGAGGAATTCAATAAAGAAAAGCCACCCACATTTGATGGGGACATGAAGAAATCAAAAGAAGCAAAAGCTTTGTTGCTTGGCATGAAGACTTTTTTTTTTAAATGTTTTATGAACTTAAGATGGGATAAATGTCGAATGATGAGAATGTCACTAAGTTCTCGAAACTAATTTGGTATGTACCATATCTTAGGGATGATAAGGCAAAAATATAGAGATTTAACAGTAGGTTGCATATGACATTCAACGACAAAATTGAATTGTTGGAACGCTAGACTCTGAAGGATGTCGTTTTGAATGCAACATTACTATGAATAAGAAAAGCGTAGACTAAAAATTAAGAGTGACTGGAAGAAAAGGAAAAACACTAGAAATAAGAAGAATTGGCCCAAGAAAAGTTTAGAAAAGAGGGAAGGTTAGCATCTAGCCCATGCAAATCAATTTCAGCAAAAAGCTAACAATGCTACCAAGGGAAATATGCAACAACTAAGATTGGAGTAGCATAAGCTTGAAGGGAAAGAGAAATTAAAGTGTTGGACATGTGGTGAAGATCATAGGAAAAGAGACCTTCCACATTAGAGAAATATTGGGCCAAATATTTACAGTGTCTAGGAGATTCGCGCAATGGTTGATGTAGCTTAGAGTTTGTGCAAAATTTATGCAGTTGTAGACAATCGTCAGGCAAACCACCGAGCATCCATCATTGAGATGGAGGGTAAGTTGTGTAATCAAGTGTTTTCTATTCTAATTGGCCCTAGTCCTACATACAACTATATTAGTCCAAAGCTTGTGGAAAAATGCAATTTGGTTAAGGAATTCCATGAAAAGCCATGGTTGGTTCAATTGGAAACCATAACAAAAAGTAAGATTAACCATTGGGTGAGATCATGCACATTCAAGCTCAGGGAAATTCCCACAACAACACATTTGAATTTATTTCTATTTGGCATATACAACATATTTTTGGGCATGGATTGGCTGTACTTGCACATGACCAAAGTGGATTTTTTTGAAAAGGAAATTGAATGCTTATATGAGGCTAAAGAAAGAAAAGTTTTGTAGGGCAGGAGAAATCCTACTTTAGTGAGGCTAATCATGGTCGTGCAAGCCAAGTGCAACAATAGAAAGGGATGCATGTTGTTTGCAGTGCAAGTATCTAGTGATGAGAAGGCTAGCAGTGACACCAAGAATACAGAAAGTGAGCCACTAAATATGTACTTGGTTCTGCAACAATATGAAAATGTGTTTCCAATGGAGGTTCCTAGATTACCTCCTCATAGGGAGATATATTTCTCTATTGAGTTGGTACCTGGAACAACACCAAAATCCAAGGCAAAATACAACATGAGTACCCCTGAGTTGGTTGAGCTAAAATTACAGCTAAAGGAGATGTTAGACAAGGGATACATAAGTCCAAGTGTGTCACGTTGGGGAGCTCTAGTACTCTTTGTAAAGAATAAGGATGGGACCCTTAGGTTATGTATTGATTACATAAAATTAAACAAGGTTACCATAAAGAATAGGTACCCATTTCCACGAATTCATGATCCCTTTGATCAGTTGAGGGGAGGACCAGTCTTCTCCAAGATTAACTTGAGGTCACGATATAATAAAGTAAGGATCAAGGAGAAGGACATTCATAAGGCTGCTTTCTAGATAAGATATAGGCACTATGAGTTTATAGTGGTACCCTTTGGGCTTACTAATGCCCCTGCCACATTCACATGCTCAATAAACAATGTGTTGCATCCTTATTTGGAAAATTTGTCATTGTATTTGTCGATGACATATTAGTTTACTCAAAGAATGAGGAAGGGCATGAAAATATTCTAGTTGCAGTACTACAGTTGCTGATGGAACACAAGCTCTATGCAAATCTCAACACGTGTGATTTCTTCAAATCACATTTACACTATGTGGGGCATATTGCCTCCAAGGAAGGGACATCATTGGATCCAGAGAAGATCAAGGCCATAATGGAGTGGTCAGCACTGAAGAATGTGAGTGAGATTAGATAATTCATGGGATTAGTAGGTTATTATAGGAGGTTTGTCATAAGCTTCTCCAAGATACGCCATCCTATCACCTTGTTTTTTAGGAAAGGAAACAAATTTGAATGATAACTGAGTGTGTAACAATATTTGAGCAATTTCAACAGTTTCTCATAAATGAAATGATGTTGAGGATTTCAGATCCTGATAACTATTTTGTAGTATGCATATATTCCCGCAAGGAAGGGCTCAGTAGAGTCTTGATGTAGAAAGGATAGGTAATTTGTTATGAATCCAAGAAACTAAATGAGCATGAGGTAAATTATGTGACTCATGAACTAGAGTTGGCTGCCATCATTTATGCTTTGAATATGTGGAGGCATTACCTCCATGGAAGGGAATTTACACTTATGATAACCCATAGTGGGCTCAAGTATTTGTTTGAGCAGGCCAAGTTGAACGCAAGACAAGCTGGATTGTTTTCCATACTTAGCGATTTTTACTTTGAGTTCAAGTACATCAAAGGAAAAGAGAAAATGGTTGTTGGTGCACTTAGTAGGAGAATTCAAGTAAATCACTCAGTAGCCATAAAATCTTACAAAATGGACCTGGTAGAAAGGGTCAAGAATGCATGACAACATGATGAAAAGTATAGAAAAATGAGAGAAAAGTTGCTACAAGATGGTGGGGATGAGGAATATCACCTCACTAATGACAACCTAATTAGGTTCAAGAAAAACATTTATATGCCAAATGATGTTGAATTGAAGAGGCCCATAATGAGAGAGTTCCATATCAATCCATATTCAGGGAATTCAAGTTACCAAAATACTCACAACCATTAAAAAGTTCTATTATTGGCCAAATTTGCAAAAAGAAGTGGTTGATTCTATGGATAATACATATAATTTCAGCAAGTGAAGGCTAAATTCAAACATATAGTAGGGTTATTGCAACCCATTTCCATACTATAATGGAAGTGGGAGGTGATATCCATGGATTTCATCACAGGTTTGCTTAGAACCTCCAGACAATATGATGTAGTCATGGTGGTTGTTAACAGATTGAGAAAGGTTGCTCATTTTGTAGTAGTCAAGTCCACCAAATCAACTAGTGAGTTGGCACAAATATTCATAAAGGATATTGTGAGACAACATGGAATTCCCAAGAAAATTATTTCAGACAGAGGTGCTAAGTTCACTTCAAGATTTTGGAAGGAACTGTTTGCAAGTTTGAGGATAAAGTTGGCATTCAATACAACATATCCTCCAAAAATATATGGGGAAGCAAAGAGGACAAATAGAATCCTTGAATACATGTTGAGGATGTATATGTTGAATCAACCTAAGAAGTGGGAGGAATATCTTCCACTTGTAGAGTTTGCATACAACATTGGATACTAAGAGTCTATAAAGATGATCCCATTCGAAGCATTATATGGGAGGAGTTGCAATACTCCTAACAGTTGGAGTGATCTATTGAATATCGGTTTTATGAAGAATCAACAAAAAATAATGAAGACATTTAACGTCTAAAGGACCATAATAAACAATTACTTAAGAATGTCAAGAAGTCCAAAGATACCAGGAAAAAATTAGAGGAAGAAAATGAATGTCTTGGGAAGAAATTCAACAAGAATCTATCAAAAAGGGAGGAAGAATATTTGCGTTTAAAAACCCTTAATAAAAGGTCATTAGAACAAATAAAAAATTTAAAAGATGATAAAGATACTAAGAATAAATTCAAAAGTCTAGAGGGAGAAGAGTTTTTACATCTAAGGAATCATAAAAAAAACCTTCTTACACAAATAAATAAGATTAAAAGTGACAAGAAGTCACTAAATGAGATATTATAACAACTTACTCAAGAAGAAATATTGAAGTCTCCACCTGTAACAATCCAAGTTGAAGATAAAGGAACAAATATTGATCCAGTCAATATCACATTTCAAGAAGAGGACAAATCAGTTAAGGCGAAGACATACTTATAATTTGTAGTCCAAAAAAAAAAGATTCAAGTGAATATCTCACAATTAATCAAACAATTTTTGAACCTGAAAGAAATCAGGTGCCCCCAATAAAACAAGAAATCACCATGAAAAAATTAGGGAAAAATCGAACCACAAAAACTCTTTATCAACATCTAAATCACAAGAACAACCACTTAAGTAAGCTTACATATTTGAACCATTTAGAACGGAAACAATAGACTTATGTTCCAAGGAATATTGAAGTTTGCATAATCTCATCCTATGATGATGATTCATTACAAATTTCAAGTGATCAGAAGATTCCACAAAAGATTAATCTTGGATGGTCAGATCCATTCTCAGTCCGACAATTTTGTTTATCACTTAGAGGATCATATCATCTTATATCAATGGATATGAAATTTCTGAGACACGAAGGTATTTGAAATGGGAAAATAGATCCAACCCTTTCATTAGTAAGCTTTGAGGACAAATATTTTTTGAAGAGAGGAGCAACATTATTAATATAATTCATATAAAAATAATAAATGTAAATGTAAATATAATAATAATAATTAATTATTAATTAACTAGTAGTTAGTTATTTAGTAATGAAGAGGAATGTCTTAGAGACATGACCATTCATGATAGGGCACCTGCCTAGGTATATAAGTGGGCCCTCATTGTAATCATTTCATACATCTTTTGTACATTCAACAATTCTTATATATAATTACTGATTGCCCTACAATAGATACTTACATATTTCAGTTCTTCTGAATTATTCCATTGCATATACAAACTTTGTTCGTTATAGATCCATTGTGCATTCTAGACCAGAGGAGTCACATGCTCCGAAATCAAACCATAGAGCAAGTTAAAGTGCAGTGGAGGCAATTTGGTCTTAGAAAATCCACTTGGGAAATGGCTAATTCCATGAGGGAATCATATCCTTATTTGTTTGATGGTTGAAGCAAATATATATATATATATATATATATTATATTATATATATATATATAATAATTAATATATATATATATATATTATATATATATATATTATATATAATATATAATATATAATTATCTAATATTTATATATATTAATATATATATATATATATATAATATATATATATATAATATATATATATATATACTGTGAAAAGCTATGAATATAAATCTCCACAAAACAATATGTGTTTTTATGTTGTTTCTTGTGTTGCATATGGGAAGAGAACACCAAGGGTAGTGTTCCCCCAAGGGGAAGGGGTCTGTACTAGCCCAACCCAAAATTGAATTGATTTTTTCCATGTAATTGAATTTTAAAAATTAAAATGGGTTGAGTCAAGGGACACAAATTCAAGAGCTGAGGGGGTTACTTTCTTGGGATATTCAAGGTATCCTTGTTGTAGGAAATATGAATTATTTTTGGTAGTTAGTAAAGGCTGGTTGCTGAACCTTAAATGACCTGAATCATGAATTAAATTGAAATGGAAGAGAAGGAAAAAGGCTATGCTACTTTGGGAAAAAATTACAAGGCAAAGAGGATGAAATTCATGAATATTTGACTCTGTTTAAAGTAAGGACAATGGAAGTAAATCACTGTGTAGGAGAGAAAACAGAAGGTGGAGGAAAGGAGAGGGAATTTCAATTGGATTCTTCATTCAACAATAGAGTAGTGAAGGAGCCTATCAAGGAAAGAAGGAGAGACAATAAAATCAATTTATGGTTGGAAAGGTTGGCATGAATAAGATCACTTCCATGTGAGGGATAATGACCTCTTGATTCCCTGTGTTTCCAGAGGGTGGAGATGGTATTTCTTTGGATTCCCTTGATGGCTGGGGTGGAGGGTTGTTCCTTGGATTCCTAAAAGGAGTATCTCTGAAGCCTTCCTTACTGTGTTTATTTAATACATATTCTAGAATCCCCAAGGTGGGTGGAAGCATTGTATTATTGTTTGAAGGGTGGATAATTTTTCATTGGAATCCCTTGACCTTCGTGGGTAGAGGAAACAAGCCTCTAGATTCTCTATGTGTATTGGTTAGTGACCAATGGAAAACTAGAGGGTGGAGGCATATGGCCTTTGGATTCCATGTACTTGGTTAATTTCTAAGTGCATGGTGGGTGGAGGAAAGAGGACCTTTAGAGTCCCTGTTTCAGTTGGCAGTTGGTGTTTTTATCCCCTCAGTCTCTTGAATCTGGCTCGGGGGTTATAGTTGCAAGTGAGCCTTGGCTACAACTATATATGGTTGGGTGGAGAGTCCTTGTCCCAAACTCAGTTTCCCATACTTTTAAGATAAGTGTTTTTCTTATATCTGTGATGTTAATGGATGTATGTTTCCTTCTGGTTTTGGAACAATGACATTGGTATGTGATTATTATCCATGCTTATTTTGGTCACAATTAATAGTAATATGGTTTGGAAAATAAAGTTCTATTTACATGCAATGGTGTGATGTCTGTTATAAATGCTAACTTCACCAATTTAAAATGATACCATTGAGGACTAATATAGATAGAATATTTTCTCTAGTTTATAATCCTCCATATTGCACCTGGAATGAACTTCCCAACCTCCTTTAAAATGTATCATGGACTCTGGGCTTGTAATCCAACTATTTGAGATTAGATTGCAAGGAACCTTGCTATCCAGGTCAATATTCTGGTTTGATGTCACTGGATAAAATTTTAAAAAATAAAATGATAGTCTACATGCTTGTAGGAAATCCAACTTAAGAATTAACGAAAGCTTATGCATTTGCTATGTCAAGAGGAGTCATTGGGATGGTAGGGACCGGGATGGCGTGTCTCGAAGGCATAAAGAGGAGTAGGAAAGGATTCATAAGGATGGAAGGGATTGTGATAACATGTCCTGAAGGTCCCTTCCTATAATATTAAAGGGGAGAAGTCAAGAGGAGTCATCGGGATGATGGGATCAAGATGACGTGTCCTGGAGGTCTCATCCCAGAGGTGCAAGGAGGAGAAATTAGGGAGAGCATCAAGATGGTTCAACGCGGGATGTTGTGGCATAGCAACATCATGGACCAATAGGAATCCAAGTTCATGCATAGGTATGGCCCACCAATCCACATAAACCTAGAGGTAAGACATTGGCAGTGTAGCCACATGGAAGTTAAGAAACATCAAGATGATGTGGCAGGTTAGTACAATGGAAGAGGCCAGAGAGATGAGGCCCATATGACCGCAACCCATGGCCATAGGCCAAGGTTGTGAGCATTAATCCACATTCCCATGTGCTATGACCGTGGGTGAGGCATAACTCCAATGGATGATGAAGATCTCATTCGAGGAATCAATGGTAGATATGAAATTATGACACCCCCACATGACATCAATGGGGAGGAAGGTTGGTGGCGCAATTTCTATCGGATGTCAGATGGGCAGAGGTGTTATGGATCATTGGATGGGTGCCTCAGAACCTAGGTTGTAACCATGATTGTGACTGGGTGCCCTCTCATTAACGGTCAAGCACATCGACTTGATGCAATCCAATCTCAAGTCATTGATCTCCCTGCTCATTTGTGACCATCAAATATTGGGTTGGTAGACAGTGGGGCCTGCCACTGCTACGCCTTGGCACGATATATCTCTCTATATAAAAACAAATAATAATAAAAAAATCCCTTTTTCTAATAGTACGAGAGAAATTGGATTGGCAGTAGCCATCCCACTGGGTGAGGTAGTGGGGTGCATTACATCTTCATCATTAGTAAGAGAAGGAGATGACCAAACTCTTCCACATCAAGATATGAGTCAAGAAGACCAAGATAAATTTTTTGTTCAACTTAGGTTCACTTTCTAATCTCATAGCAACAGATCTAGTCTAAGAAATTAGATTGGAGATTTTCAGTCATCCTAGCCCATATCAATTGGGATGGGTAAACAAGGATGTAGAGATTAAGATAAATAAATAAATAAATAAAAATTGCAAGATAAAATTTGATGGAAGTGTTGATTATGTTGATGAAGTGGAATTTCACATAGTACAACTTGGTGTATGTGGAGTCGTGTTTGGGAGTCCCAATATGTATTTGAAGGATACAATCTTCATGCAAAGTGTCAACCAATACCGCCTTATCAAGGATGAGAAATATTTAATCATCAAAGCTCACATGGGAAATTCAAAGATTCACTCGTAAGTGCCAACCAAGCCAAGAATATGATTAGTTCCAATAAGAATAATGTTTTACTTTTTTCTAAGAGAAAACCAGTCTGATGATGAGTCAATAACAGAAAATGCATCCTTGGAGGTGTGTACTAAAGAATAGTAACATCAGTTGGAAGGGTGACTATAGGGATATAAAGGAGTGTTCCAGGAGCCTAAAGGGAGACCACCTACGAGGAAAGTGGATCATGAAATCCAATTATCGACAAACTCTCCATTATTGAATATTGGGTTGCATAGAAAATCAATTCTGGAAGCAAATGAAGTGAAGTAGTTGCAATAGTTTTTGGAGCATGGTGTGATTCGATGAAGCACCTCACCTTGCAAGAAAATCATCATTATTGTATGAAATAAGGATGGGTCTTGGTGAATGTGCATCAATTTTAAAGAATTAAAAAATATTACCCTCAAGAACCGATACATTTTGCCTAGGATTATTGAATCCAAATTTGTAAGATCAATTGCAGCATACAAAATATTTCACCAAGTTGGATTTAAAATTAAGGTACCGCTAATTTCAAGTCAAAGAAGAAGATGCTTAGAAGACTTCCTTCAAGACCAGACAAGGTTTGTATGAATGGTTTTTCATGCCATTTTGTTTATGTAATACACCAACTATGTTTATGATACTAATGAATGATGTATTGCACTCATATCTACATTCATTTGTTATACTTTATTTGGATGATATACTGACTTATAGTGCTATTTTTGGGGAGCATATCTCACATTTGATGCAAGTGCTAGAGACTTTGAAGAAGCACTATAAATGTGAGTTTTCCCAATAGTCCTTAGTGTATTTGGGGCATGTGATTGGTGGAGGGGATCTTAAGATAGATCTCACGAAGATGGAGGCCATCATGAAGTGGCTAGTTCCTACAAGTGTCTCTAAAGTTAGGAGTTTTGTTGGGGAAACACTATACTTGTAGAAGTTCATAGCTTCATTTTTTGCAATGTTTCACCACTCCACACCATAAGAACAAGAAACAAGAGTTTTCAGTGGGGAAATAGGTAATAGAAGGATTTTGATGAGCTAAAAATAAAAATTAGTCAAGCACTAGTTCTTGCACTACCAATATTGTCGAATTCCTTTGAAGTGGAGATAGATGCAATGTTAGAAAGTGTAAAAATAAAGGCTCATTTTGACTTTAGCGTTAGTCAAATTGAGTAAATCAAATTTCCACATAAATAGGACAACTTGGAGGAAACTAACTAGTGTGACATGGTTCTTGTCACTCATTTAGCTCAGTAAATTCAAGTTAGTGGTCTTGGAGTTCAGTCATGCATGTGTTGATTGCTAAGCTTGAGAAATCTAATTTAGTTATTTTTAGTTGTACTCAGTTAACTAACCTCTAACTATTGATAGAGTTGGTTGAAAGTCAATTGAAAAATGAGATAACAATATAACTCAGAGATTTTTTAGTTAACTGATCAATCAACCCAAAATAAATCATTCATGCATGGAATTCGAGTTCCTTCGTTGGAGTGGAGGAATTAAGGCTAATGTAAAATTATTTGTATACTAGTGGAGTGTACAAAATTTTGCATGCAGGCAATCGATCAATCCTTTTGAATTACACAAGGAAATAGGGACCTTTCCTATTGTTTAGGAGGTTGAATTAACTCATGTTTTTGCAAGGAAATAGGAGGTCGGGGGAGGCATAATGGGCTAAAGTATTTTCCAGAGGTTCTCATTCAGCAGAGAGAACAATGTTTATTTTGTAGGTTGTGCTCAAAGCTGGAGCATGAAATTGTAATAGTTTATCTATTTAAATGATTAATGCAAAGAGAATTGAGGGGTTTGTACCATTTGGGTTCCCCTAGAAATCATTATGTACTTGTGGTTTTTCTTGTTGCATGTCTATGCATGTTTTTCTAAATTGTGATTTTCATTCCGCATATTAGTAGAGTAGAATTTATGTCTCTTAAATTTAGTTCAAATTCTTGAGTATTTGAAATTTATATTAAGTTTATACATGGTATAAGATCCCTGAAATCACATTATAGACCAGTGTTTTGAATTTTTCCCTTTGGATTTTTGAATTTGCATCTTTAGTGCAACAATTTTTCTTCAGATTCAGGAAAATGTATTTCAATATAGTGAGATTGGATTATACCCTAGAGGGTGGCTCAAATTTGTTAGCTTGGAAGGGCCAAATGGAAGCAATGCTTGATGATAATGGTGTGTTGGAATATGTTAAAATTGAAATTGTGAAACCCCAACAGTCTGATGCACAACAATTAGCCCAATGGAAGAAGGATATTGCTAGAGCCAAGAGGATAATCTTGGAGAGTGTGAGAGACCACATAGTCTTGAAATTACATGGAAATGAGACTCCCTTTGCTATGTGGAGGACCCTCATTGAGCTATTCAAAAATAAAATCGATGTTAGAAAAGATGGTCTGATGAACAAATTGAGGATTGAAGACAAAGGATATGAGGTAGTCTTCAACAATGGGAAGGCCTACCTCGAGATTTTTTCTTCGAGTCAGATGAAGTAGATTGGTGTCAGGATTGAGATCCTCTACACATTAGAGGAATATGCATCTGCAGCATTGAGGAGCAAGGCAGAGATTAGAGATGTGGTGGTTGAGAGGGAGTAGGATAAAACTCTTAAGATGGAGCCTCAACCAATTGGTAGTTGGGTTGACAAACAAGATTATCATGAGGAGGACTAGTTAGATACCTCCAATAGAAGGAGAGTTTGAGTTAAGTGGGTAGAGGGATCAATTGTAGCTATACCTCCAGAAGTGAGGTGGGGCGATGTAGAGCCTTAGTCCCAAAGCTACAAAGATTTGGGTAGGGTCCATTGAGGTGTCTTCCTCATGGATCACTACCTTGCTACAGGGCCCACAATATTTAGTAGTAGAAGGATAAATGTGAGTTGGTGCAGTCAAATGTTGAGGAGCACAAAGCAATGTTGATAAAAGTGGAGAAGGCACAATGCAGAATACACACCAGTGCAATTTTCCCAATAGAAAATTGCAGAGACTCAGTTGATTTAGTGCTTTTTTTTATGCTTCTCAGTGGTAGTTTTTGAAGTAGAAGAAAAATAGTGAGAGGTAGTGCTACAATACATTCCATAGGTGCTAGATAGGGGTGGTGGAAATCCCTTTCTTTAT
Source organism: Pinus taeda (assembly GCA_000404065.3). Classification (NCBI taxonomy): domain Eukaryota; kingdom Viridiplantae; phylum Streptophyta; class Pinopsida; order Pinales; family Pinaceae; genus Pinus; species Pinus taeda. The sequence goes on along the minus strand of APFE031221513.1, from coordinate 78,552 downwards.
TAAATTGTGGAAAAACCTTTTATTGTTTTTTATACCAACGTTTCATACTTTCAAGGTGAGTCCATCATCAGGGAAATTGTAGTTTACAATTGAGAAGTAAGAGTGTGAATAATTTGAGAAATTAATAGTTATTCGAGAGAAATTTTGGTTTATGTTGGATTATCATGAAGATTAATTTAATTTTGGTTGATAATTTATTAATTTTTGGATATTAATTACTATGGTTTTGGTTATTATTTTGTTTAATAAAGGTATTGTTTATTAATTTTGTTTAATAAAAGTTTCTGAGTGTTACTTAAGTTTAAGCCCTCATCTCTATTATTTGTGTTGGATGATTTTTCTATTTCAATGGAGTGTTAGAAAGTGTAGAAATAAAGATCAATTTGACTTTAACCTTAGCCAAATTGAGTAAATAAAATTTCCACATCAATAGGACAACCTGGAGGCAATTAAATAGTGTGACATGGCTCTCGTCACACAATTAGCTCAGTAAATTAGAGTTAGTGGGCTTGGAGTTCAGTCATGCATGTGTTGATTGCTAAATTTTAGCAATCTTGTTCATTTATTTTTAGTTGTAATCAATTAACTGACTTCTACTTATTGACATTTGAAGGTCAGTTGAGGAGTGAGACAAAAAACTAACTCAAAGATTTATTAGTTAAATGATAAATCAACCCAAAATATCTCATGTATGCATGGAATTCAAATTCCTAAGCTGGAGTGGAGGAATTAAGGCCAATGTAAAATTATTTGTATACTAGTGGTGTATAAAATTTTGTATGGAGGCAATTGATCAATACTCGGGAATTGTGCAAGAAAATATGGACCTTTCTTATTGTTTAGGAGCTCGAATTAGAACAGATTTACACAAGGAAATAGGAGGCTCAAGGATGCAAAAATGGGTGAAGTGTTGGCCAAAGGTTCTCATTCAACAAATAAAATAATGTTGCTTTTGCATGTTTTGCTCAGAGATGGAGCATGCAATTGTAATAGTTTCTTTATTCAACTGATTAATGTAAAGAGGGTTGAGGGGTTTTTCCCAGTTAGGCTCCCCTAGAAATCACTATGTACTTATGGTTTTTCTTGTTGCATGCCTATGCATTTTGTTCTAAATTTTGATTTTCATTCTGCAGATTAGTAGAGTATAATTTGTGTCTCCTTATTTGAGTTCAAATTATTAAGTATTTGTAGTTTCTATTAGATTTATACATGCAAGTGAGCATGCCATGGGAGAATTTGGAGCTCCTAGAGACAACCTACAGGTTGAGAGAGGTTAGTTCCTAGGACATCTTATAGTGTTTGAAGGGGTTATCATTAGCATTCAAAATTTGAAACAAATTCTAAATTAAAATTTGGTTCAAATATCTCTTCCAAAGGTAGATTCAATCATAAGAACACGTTGAATGCTCTCTTAGGGGACTTAACATTCAGATTTGGTGGCCTACTTGCATAAATGTATAGTTAAGTTGGTGGCTATTGTATGGGTGAAAAAATAACATAAGGAAGAAAAATTTAACACAGAGGGCTGATCTCATAATCATGTGCATCAAACTTCAACAAAAAAACATTGAAATAGATAATGTAAAATGAAATTACAGAGGGAACGAAGCACATATTAAGGATATTATACCTCATACATCACATGAATCCTTCATCAAAATTTTAAATAGATGAATTCATAACTCTAAGATTAAATACAACAACTACAATTACACACCTTCTAAGAGGAAAGAAACACATATGGAAATAAACAAAGGAAATATCACATACTATACATTTCATGCATTTGGAATCACCGTAAATTCTTTAGTAATCTACAAAAATATCATACATATGTAGTTCTTAAAACACTTGAAAAACTCACAGTGTAGCGCTGCCTTTGGAACAAAAATTCAGAACCACTTTAATGAATATGCTAAACACTTTTATAGGGTCTCATAGATGAGGGCCGCTTATAAAATATTCCTTCTTGATATTCTCATAATTGGCTACTGGCTAAGTTGTTCAAGCGTGTTACCAGCACAATTGTCCTAATTATTACATAACAACTTTGATTCATTTATTGAAATGAAATATTTACAAAAACATTAAAAAAACACGAGGTGTCATGATTGACACAACAAAATATATTCATTGTTGGTTTGACGGTTCAAGTGGGAGGGACCCAGGGTCAATGATTTAGACTTGAGGTGGATTAGCGAGTTGATCACACTTCTTCCATGATTTGAGTTTGGAAAAGGAGAGAAAAAGTAGTACTGATATGCCCTTCAGGCTACTCAACTCGGTGTGATTTGGCTTGTCAGCGAACTAAGTTTTCACCATCCAAAGCAACTGGAAATCCCTCCTTAGAAAGTCAACTATATTTTTCCCTTTGAGGGTGGAAGTTTTCTCATGAGAATAACTTGTTTTGTTTTTTTCCATTACCAATGATTGCTAATACTTCTCCCATGGGACTAAGTTATCTAAGGCATCTCGATAGTTGGGAAACCCAACTCTCTTCCTTCTATCATAATTCAAATCAAAGGCAACCACATATTTTAATAAATCACCTAAAAACTCCTCAACTTTGGCTTTGGTTGCTTCTTTCAAAGCCATCTTGGAAATTTCCATTATTTCCCTTATCCAGTCAACAACATCCAATGTTCTCAACTCACATGTAGGATTTTCGTTGAGGTACCTGATAATCTTTTCAATTGTCTTGGAATTTTTGACATCCTCTTCTTTGGAAGTCCTCATGAAATATTCAATATATTTAATGGTGATATTATGCTCTGCTACTAAGGTGATGTTCTCCCATATGTTCTTCATTTCAAATATGATCTCATCCCATATTAATTTCTTGGCCTCAATTGGGGTCATATTCCCTTTTAATCTGTTCTTCAACTCTGTGATCATGTCATTGGAAACCTTCAAATTTTTGTTTATTTGTTCTGTGATGCTTCTGGCTCTCTCCAAATATTTATCCTTTTTTGTGAGATCACATTGAGTACTCTCCAGATCACTTTGCACCTTGTTAATCTCATTCTCAAACAGTTGTAACTCCGTGAGGGGTTTAGTCAACTGCTTAGTGGGATTTTGCGGTCCTCTAGCACGATTACAACCCAAAATTGTGAATCAATTCTCTTCTGGAGTTCTTCCACATGTTTCTTGATGACTCTTCCCTAATTTCCTATCTATTATCTCCTTTGACAAGATTTCCTTTACGCCCTCCACCTGGGCCAACTCCTTATATTGCACATGCTCACTTGTAGGAATTTCCATCTTGTGCCTTAGGTCCCAGATCACAGATTGTGAGCCCTAAATGATGGCCTCCACAACAATTTTATCCTCTAGGTTTACACCCAGTTTGATAATCAACTCTTCATAATATTAATTCAACAAATGAAGGGCTCTGGAGTTGTACTTTTCTTGATTTACCTTGATGGAATATTTTTCTAACAGTTTTCAACCTTGCTGACAATCAAGGCACTTTTTCTCAACTCACTATATAAAATTTCTCTAGCCTGCATATGCCAATTTATTTTGTCCTCTAAGGGGATACTCTCCATGTCTAACGACATGTCTACAGTCTTGAATTGTAACCTTGATGGGAGGGATTGTGATGTAAGGTGATGCAAAGAGAGCTTCATTTTGTTCCTTCCCAAGTCCATGGCAGCTAGGAGCATGGTCTAATAAGGGATTGAGTGTGATGCTAGCTGCTGCAACATGTCTTCTTTGAATTTTTTATTCCTCTCCTCCATCACTTGTCCTTCTTCCCTTTTGAGGCCTTTTGTAGATGAAATTCCTAAAGTACCCAAGTTTTCCACCTCTATGGAAGTTGACATTGTAGTTTTTAAGAGTCTTCTAAGGATACCTAAAAGCTTTGCTAGTCTAACTTCCTTTCAGTCGACGAGGTCTCAAACTCTTCCTCAACCTCTTCCTTGGTCAACTTGGTCCTCTTGTTAGATGAAGCCTCTTCCATCTTTGTGTATCCAACTTCGTCTAAGAAGCTTCTCTTTTTAGTATTTTTATTTGGAGCTGGTGTTTCAACCATTTTTGTATTAATGGGACAAAAGTCAAAACCATTCAAGCTCAGGTCTATATTCATGCATATAAGCCAAAGAATTAATAACCTTTATTCTATTGGATATAATCTCATGGGGATCATAGTGCCACACCTCTCCAATTTCAAAATTAAATTCCTTCAACATGTCTTCTACCTATTAAAAGGCCAGTCTAGCATCAAAAACAAAAGGACCCACTTCCCTACCTAGTTTAAAAATGTAGCCCTTTTCGGCAGGGATGGAGTTGATTTGGTTACAATTCAGGCTTTTTCTGATGACTTCTAGGGAAAAAATTGTTATGGGCATGAAGGTAGGTAAGGGGCATTATTGGCTTATATGGGCTTGACCCAGGTTCGGAAGAATTATTTAGCCAATCAAATCTTGCAGCTATCGGCCCTTTCGGCAACAGCCTACGAAGCGCGGACTGAGGTCTCACCCGAGGTAGCAGGGGAGGGTGCTAAAACCAAGTTTCCGCACCCTTGGGATGTCTAGATGTGGTCTGAGAGGTTCATGCGCTGTCCTACAGCTTCGCGCTGTGCTAGATCCACACAGATCTAGATAACCTTAGCTTTCTTTTACCGCGCTGATTACAGATCTAATTTATTGATTAAGTATTATAACCCAGATCTACTTAGAGAGGTCTTTAAGCAAACATTTATTACTTTTATTCAGTTCGCGTATTAAGATTAAACCCAATTCACTAGTACTTAATAAATATACGTGCACAGATCAAAATAATTTCATTAACCATAAATGAACAGAGTTGCGATAGTTCAAAATTAACACAAATTTTAGAAGAAACTTATCTTTATTTCCACTTATCACTCTTCCATCCAGATCTGCCTTGCGCACTTAGCTGCAGGGGTCCACGCACATAGCTGCGGCCTCTTCTAGGCCTCTGTGCACACTGTTTTAGAGCCTCTATCCTGTCCCCAACCCCCTGACTCGGACTTACATATGCTCTTTGAATGCTCTTCTCAAACACCCATTACATATCAAATCTCAAATTCATACTCAAAAGAGAACTGCCTTCCCCCCCATAGAGCCATGCTCTATTTATACCTATCTATGGTCTGCGAACTGACTTACTTCCTATTATTTTACATTATTTCTTGGGCGGACAACCCTTTGACTCGACCTTTTACATTTCGCGCTCCACATACTTCGGAGTTTTTACAATAATTTACTCCTAATTTCTAGGCTTTCTGTCCCAAAACCGTTACGCGGGACCTCTGCTACCCAATATTCCCCCAACACAATCATCGTGACTCGTCCCGAGTCACTCGCCAGTGCGGTGAGATGCTCTGCCTTGGCTTCGCGGTTTGCCTCCCTTTGAGTGACACTTGTCGCCCTGCTGCTCCTTTGTTGTCTCCTGCAACGCTTCGTCCAGCTCCGACTTCGCTGTTTCTCCCACTTCCTGCAACCGATAATGCTCATTCTGCTATGATCGGTTAACATAGAACATGCCCATATAATATTTTAGCATGAGTAGGGAAGCCACATACGGGACCCCTTGGTACCACCGCAGTCACTTCCAACCTTCATATCTTCTCTTCGCACTGTCCGTTGCAACCTATGTGCAATTTTGCAAGACCCTTGTTGTTGTCCGTAAGATCCCAATTTTGAAGAGACAGTAGAGCCAACTTAGTATCTACAGATATACTCGTGGTCTCCGTCTGTCGATCCTTTTTTGTAGTTCGTTGGCCAACCCTCGGGCGGAGCGATGGCACCTGGACCAATTCTACTTCATGTCTCCCTTTTTCCGATACATCCCCCACCGTTGATGTTGCCATATGCGGGATGCCTGTAGCTGTCACCACCATACTCCTTAGAGATTACTTATTCTTCAGTGACCATATCACCACCCTTGGGCGTACTCCTTATGCAGAGAGAATGAACAACCCCATATTGATAGCCCGTATATGTTTTCCAGGAGTGTATGTCACCCGGTGGATGCCCTCGGTGATTTATAAGCCATGCGAATTTCAAATTCACTGATTCTCGCCTTTTCTAGCGTCTTCATGTAAAATATTTGGTGGCTCATGCCATATCTGACTCGTAATTCTGTTCTTAATTGCCCGCCACCTGCTCCCTTTTGCCATAATGCAGACATCATGTCGTGAATAGTGACATAAACAGTTACCTTTCTTCGTAACCATGCAGCGGCTCACTTCTGATCACGCGACCGTGAACTTATTATTGATCTAACTTGATGCGTAGCTCAATACTCGTGCCTTCCTCCAGACTGCTTTACCATCCCGCACTCTCTTTCAACTGGTTGGAGCAGTGAGATTGTTCCTCGAACAGTTAGTCAGGCGTCTAACCTGCCCATGTAGATTTTTAGGTGACTTCCATTCACTCAGCCTGGGAAGGGGTCTCCATTAAGTTCAGCCAGCTAATTTTTGCCCCCATCGGTAATTTCCTTGACTACATAGGGTCCCAACTAATGCATTCAGAGTTTTTCGGGGAATTGTTCAAATTTGCTATCGTATAGCAACACTAAATCATTCTTCTTGAACGTGTGCACTTTGATATGGTGATCATGCCATGCTTTCTCACATTGTTTTTGTACTTGCTAATGGAACCCAGCCAAAAATCATTCCTCTTCTAGTTCCTCTAGCTACGTGAGTCGTTCCTCTAAAGCCCCGCAGTATGCCATACCTGTGATTGCCGCAATCCGCAGACTAGGCACAATATATTCCATAGGCATAACAACCTCTTTTCCATAGACTATCTGAAATGGTGTTTGGCCTGTCAACTTCTTGCACGTAGTTTGGTATGCCCATAGCACATCAGGGATGCACAAGTCCCAGTCATTGCGCTGCGCGTTACAGACCTTGGTCAATGCGGTCTCCAAGATTTTGTTGAATGCTTCCACGGTCCCATTTGCTTGTGGGTGGTATGGCATACTTTGTTGTTGATAAATCCAGAATTCCTCTGTGAGCACGCTAATTGTTTCATTCAGGAAATTTGTTCCCCGATCACTCATGAGAATTTTGGGACATCCAAACCTTGTGAGTACATTTTCAAACAAAAACTTTGCAGCTATCACAACCGTGCAATCCTTAACCAGCTGTGCCTCGGCCCATCTGGTTAAATAATCTGTTGCAGTGATGATATAGCACGTGCCCGTTTTTCCTCATGGTTCAATAGGTCTTACGAAGTCGATTGCCCATTTCTCAAAAGGCTTTAGCGTCATCTGTGGTTGGAGCAGCATTTCATCTCTCCGCGACGGTTTCCCCATCCGTTGACACATGTTGCAAGCTCAGCAGTGGGCTTTCGAATCCTGATGCAGAGCGAGCCACCATAATCCTGCGCGAAGTATCTTCTGGGTTGTCGCACGACCCGCATAGTGTCCGCCAGCAACCCCATCATGGGCTTCGGCTAGGATCTGTCCTCGCTTGAACTCTGGGACATACCGATGTAGGATCTCATCGTTGCCCATTTTGTAGAGGTGTCCTGCAATCATGGTGAAGTTTACTGTGTGTATCACCAATTCCTTCTTCTGCTGAATGGAGTATCCCTGCGACGTGGTCCCTGTAGTTAAGAAATGGATTATATCTTCAAAATGACCACCCCTATGTGCACCACATATAGCTAAGCATCCAGAAGTTCGTCTTCTAGATTTGTGGGTTCTTCGTCGGTCTCAATTTGGGACAGGTGATCTGGGCCTGCATTTAGACATCCGGGCTTGACAACAACCTCAAAGTCATACTCCTGGAATAACATCAACCATCGACAGATACGCCCCCCCAACACAGGTTTATTCACTAGGTATTTTAACGCCGAGTGATCGGTATACATCTTAAAGTGACCTCCCAGCAGATAACAGCAGAATTTTTGAAGCGTGTATACCATCGCTAATACCTCGTGCTCAGTGGTGGAGTAATTCCTTTTAGCTTTTGACAACCGGCGACTTGCGAACACAATTGGATGGTCCAGTCCCTCCGCTCTTGGTTGAGTAAGTACTGCCCCCAGCATGATACTTGACACGTCAAGATGAACATGAAACACGATGTCCCATTTCGAAAAGACCAATATAGGGGCTAAAGCCATCTTCTCCTTAAGAATCTCTAGGTTGTTTTTGCATTCCTCATTCCAGCAATAAGTAGCATCCTTCTTCAGCAATTGTTCCATCGGAACCATGATCTGGGCGTAACTTTTGATGAACTTCTAATAGTAGCTTGTGTGACCCATAGTGGCGCGTAATTGTTTGACACTCTATGGTGCTTTCAGATTGAGTATGACAACAATCTTTGCTAGATCCACCATCAAGCCTTGCTTACAAACCACATGGCCCAGCAGGTTAACGACGGAGATAAAGAAAGTACACTTCTTGAGATTCAGCGCAATCTGGTGTCAGAGACCAGTATCCAGCATTAACTGTAAGCTCGCTACATGCTTCTTGACTAGTCCAAACACGGTCCAATCGTCCAGATAGACCTCTAAGAACTTGTGTATAAATTCTTTGAATGTTTCTACCATTATTTGTGAAAATATCACCGAGGCATTCTTCAGACCAAAGGGCATCACCGTGTACTAAAAGAAACCCCATTCGATGGCGAACGTCATTTTACTCCTGTCTTCTGGTGCGATCTTGATCTGGTGGTATCGTGAGAACCCATCTGTGAACGAGTAGACTTCCTGACCCCCACATTCTCCAGTACCTCATCTGTAAATGGTGTTAGAAATGGGTCTTTCACGCAGGCATCATTGAGTTTCTTGAGATCCATGCAGATCTGAATCTCGCCCTTCTGTTTCTTTTCCTACACAACCATTGAACTTACCCAATCAGACTCCTCGATAGGCTCAATGATTCCTACTACCAACATCTTGTCCAGTTCTTCGCGGACCTTTGCTTTATATTTTAGATTCAATCGATAGGGTCACTGCTTAACTGGTTTCGCGTTTGGCTTCAATGTTATCTTCATCACTCCCAAGTCCCCTAGGATCCTTTTTAGCTTTGTGATCTTTGTTGGAAACAAGTCTCAATATTTGCAAAGAAATTCGATGGCCTTTTCTATTGTAGCATTGTCCCAATAGTCCCCAAGCGTTGCATACTTCGGCTCTTATTCAGTTCCTATATTGACTTGTTTTGTTTTCAGCGACACCATCATATCAGGATCTTTGATTTCAGGTCTGTGCACCTCATAGCTTCCCTCTAATTCTGGAATACTGACATTTCACAGATCGTCCTCATCATCTTCTACCTGTACATTATAGCATGCAAGGGCCTAGCTCAGTTGTCACAATCAGTCGGACTACACAGGTTCTTCTGGTTCTATTGGCATCTTGAAAATGGTGGCCTTTACCAGCTGGAGCGCTTCATCTACAGGGTCCATCCATTGATCTTCAAAGAGGAATGTAACTAAGAACCCTTTGCACAAGATATCCCACTCGCTCGTGTCGTGCTGGAGCTCTGCTTCAGTATACCAATTTCTGGGAATGACATCCAGGGTGTGATAGAATAAGTGCACCCATTCTGGTTGAGGTTCCTCTCCGTAGGCTTTGGTCCATCAAGTAAGGTGCAAGCGTGCATCATCACGTCCATTGTATTTCTCTATTATGTGTACTTCTAGCTTCCCAAACCTTATCTTCATCATATGTCTGTAGATGCACCAATCTTCAAACGTTACTTCATGTGTGCCCCACCATTGCACAGGCGTCATGCGCAGTGCCCATTTCATCATGTCAAACTGTTGGTGCTCCTGTACTGCGATTTCAAATTTGGTCAGAAATTCATCTACCAACGTCAACCCATCATACTTTGGAAATTTGCGATACTGGGCCTTTATGCAGTACAGGGATTTTGTCACCATGTTGCAGTGTAGCATGGTTACTTCGTTCAACTGGTTGCACCACCACTCGTCTTCCTCATCTAAATCATTAGTGTAGGATTCTCCATCCCCTCGTGATATTCTTCTGTCCTCCATTGTCTTGACCCATCCTCGCTCCTAGGAAGTCATTTTGTAACTATAATCTTCGTTGTCATCGTTGTGCACCGGTTCGATGTCGCGCAGTCCTTCAGCCAGATCTAGCGGGATGATGACGTGAAGCACCTTTGTTTCAAATATCATTTTCCTCTTTTTTAGATTAATAACTTTGTTCATGTCGGTGGCCCAATCTATTCCTAACAATGCAGGATAGGGAGTGTTTTCATCCATGAGCTTAATAACTTCAAAATCTGCGCAGGTACTTGCGCCGTCAAGGTCTACCGTAACCCCTTGCAGCCTTCCCATGGGTAGCAACTTCTGTTGAATTTCCATCCGTAATTGGATAGGGGACCATTGTAGTGTAGGCTTACCTATGCGCTCCCATGTCTCTTTTGACAATGCATTGGCATCTGAGCCCAGATCCAAAATGACCTGTGCCATCTCATAATCGCTAATCTGCGTTGTTAACCGCATTTCCCTTCCAGTCCGTGATGCATGTCTTCCCAACTTTTGAATGACACGAGGCTCACTCCACCATGTGCACCTATTTATCAACTTCTGTAAGCCTTTACCTACCCAGTTGTCGCGGATCAATTTTATACATGTCTCTAAAAAGGTAGTTATCATCGAGGGATCATTGTTTGTCTCAGGCTTATCCCTATTACCTGGGGTAGAGACCTCCACAAAGCTCCCCTGAGCTTCCCGATATGTCACCTTATCGCCTCCTGAGTTCTGTCCATCCGCTCCTGTGGCCGTGCCACTCCTCAGCACCATGTTGACCTTGGGATCTTCCTCACGGGGTTCGGACCTCATGATCTGCACATTCTGGGTCGTTGTTGGTTACGCTACCCTCTTTTCCTGAATCTGCACTATTAGCAAAGGATAGTCTAGCAGCTCATAATTGAATTTCTCACAATAACTGCATAAAATTCTAGTTGGGTTGGTATAATCTTGCGTGTAATGTCCTGGTACTCCATAGTTGTAACAGATTAACTGCCTGTGACCCCTTCCTGGTCCCATTCCGCCCCACCCTCAACCGTGCCCTTGGAACCCATCGTGCGCAATCACTGCGACTGGATCCTAACTTCGCATCTTCGTCTGCATTCTATAGGTAGACGACTGATCCATCAACATTTGATAGCTCTGAAAATCCCTTTCTTCGTGGCCCACTGATCTACAAAAGTTGCAAAAGAGCTGCTGGGGGGTCTGGTTGTATTTTGGTAATAGATGACAATTATCAGTGTTGTGCTTTCCTCCCACCTGACAGATTGTGCACTAGAGCGGGGTGGTTGTGCTCAGCCCTGCCTGTGCCTCTGGTCGCAATGGTGTTGGTCCCCTTGTTACCACAAAATTCACCGAGACCGAACAGTGATCTTTATCGTGTCCCTGGCTCTTACACCTTACACACCATACTTCCTTCCGGACTTCTATGCACGGTGTCTGTTCTTGTTTTAACTTCTGCATTTCCAAACATAAATTTTGGACTTGCGCTTGAATTTGTTGAAATCCCAACCTTGGGTCCGGTATCGGGGTTTCGTGCAACCGCATTGCTATCTCTAGCACTTTAGCTTGGGTTGAGATCTTTTGTTGTAACAAAACTGACTTTAGATATGGCATTAATGATGCAATGAACCAAGCACAGTGCTACTCATATGTTAGTGTCATGTTGGCCTTGTGGATAGCGCTTCTCAACCTCTGATCCAAATGCCACGGAGTTTCACTTGGCATCATTACAATCTCTTTGAACCCTATGACCGACTGTTTTCTTGGCTTCGGTCGGCTAAATTCCTTTTTTAGTTCGGTCTGGATTTCCGCAACCCCCGCCATTGGGTTACTGCTTGAATACTTCATGTACCATGTCAGTGCTCGGTCCCACAGTGCGCTGACTAAGGTATCTTTCCTGATATTATCATCCGCAATTTGCTGTGTGTTCCATACTGATGTTTGCACAAATCAAAATTGCTCCGAGTCTTCGCACTTGCCATAGTTACCCTTGATCTATTACTGTCCCTGATCCCTCTGATCCTTAAATGTTTTTTCTCTCCTCGTTCCACACCAAACACCCCTTAGGCAGATCCTGGTCCTGGCAACAGAACCATTTGTTGGCTTATATGGGTTTGACCCAGGTTCGGAAGAATTATTTAGCCAAGCAAATCCCGCAGCTACCGGCCCTTTCGACAACAGCTTGCGAAGCGCGGACTGAGGTCTCACCAGAGGTAGCAGGGAAGGGTGCTAGAACCAGGTTTCCACACCCTTGGGATGTCTAGATGTGGTGTGAGAAGTTCGTACACCGTCCTGTAGCTTCATGTTGCGCTAGATCCACGCAAATCCAGATAACCTTAGCTTTCTTTTACCACACTGATTATAGATCTAATTTATTGATTAAGTATTATAACCCAAATCTACTTAGAGAGGTCTTTAAGCAAACATTTATTACTTTTATTCAGTTCGCATATTAAGATTAAACCCGATTCACCAGTACTTAATAAACATACGCGTGTAGATCAAAATATTTTAATTAACCATAAAAGAATAGAGTTGCGATAGTTCAGAATTAACACAAGCTTTAGAAGAAACTTATCTTTATTCCACTTATCACTCTTACATCCAGATCTTCCCTGCGCACTCAACTACAGGGGTCCGCGCACACAACTGTGAACTCTTCCAGGCCTCTACGCACATAGCTGCAGCGCCTATATCCTCTCCCAAAACCCCTGACTCAGACTTACAAATTCTCTTCGAATGCTCTTCTCAAACACCCATTACATATCAGATCTCAAATTCATACTCAAAAGAGAATTGCCTTTCCCCCCATAGAGCCGCACTCTATTTATACCTATCTATGGTCCGCAGACCGACTTACTTCCTATTATTTTACATTATTTCTTGGGCGAACAACCCTTTGACTCGACCTTTTAAATTTCGCGCTCCGCATACTTCAGAGTTTTTACAATAATTTACTACTAATTTCTAGGCTTTCTGTCCCAAAACCGTTACGCGGGACCTCCGCTACCCAACAGGTATGGGGTAATCCTTTACCCATAAATCATAATCTCAATGCATTCCTCAAATAAGTATTAATCTCCTACCATTTCATATTTGCTGAGCTACAATATTTCTTTTTGCTTGGGCAAGATCCTAGGGGGTGGAAGATGGTTTATAATTGTATAGTCAATTGCAATATAACTAGAGATGAACTGAGAAAAACCCTCATTATTTTCCTTTCTCTTTAGGGCACTATCCCAATAAAAAACTAACATTATCTTCTTGTTAGGATCCATAACACTTAGGCCCAAATATTCAAATTTATCTACATGAGTGTACACAAAAAATATAAACCAATAAAGAATAGTATATGAAGTAAGAAGTAGTAGGAAAATGGTGAAACTAGAATTTTATAGATTCAACTAGAAATGAGGTTATGTCAAGGATGAGGTCTAGGTTCATCATTATGTGCAGGAACCCTATGAAAGCCTTGGTAACATAGTTGTTTCCTCTTCTCCAAAAAGTAGGGAAATGGTAGTAAGAATGGGTTGTACTACCTCTCAAAACATAGAAACAGAGTACCTGTTAGCAATGGGGAGGGATTGATTTCCAGGTATTAGAATTAGTTGAAGGAAATATTGTTGTGCTCTAGCTGAGAGCTCAAGTATAAAAGACAGTAGCGTCTATAAACCTCTTAGGGTTGGAATATTTTGGGGACATGACGGAATTTTGGATCAATTCTTGCTTGACTTCCATAATTTTCTCTCCGTTCGAGGATATAAGCAATTCTTCTCTTTGATGTAATCAACTATGAGCCAAGAAATGAACTCAGGGAAATGGTACACTATGGAGCGACTTGGTGGTATAATAGTGATTCTATGACCTAGAACGGGTCCTCATAAGTATCGGTCGCACAAGTTAAAACATAGGTCTGGCAGTTTGTAAGAGCACAATGGGTCTCGAATTTCAACTTATGTTTCCATGAAAGACTCAATATGACTAGAGGGCTTTGTTTCTTGGGAATTGGGGGTCTTGGGTGCTGGTTTTTTCATTTTTAACATGAGGAAATGATCAAATGGTTGGGGACTTATGGGTTACCTAGCAGGCTAGAAGTGACTGAATGTGGTTGTGTTGGAGGTGCTCGATACTTAGATTGTGGGCCAAATAGGGTTGACAATAGGAGAGTGATATCGGGAATTCGTTGGCAAGAGAACATTTTGAAATTTAATGGGTAGCTTGGGAGGGTTTCATAGGCAAGGAGGGCAATGGAGTGATGCGTGGATGGGATGATGGTGTGGGGAGTTTTGGGAAAGACACGTGGAAACATGGAATCTGATTAGATGGGAAGTGGATGGGGGAAGGCCCTTGGCCCCACATAAATCACACTTGCTTGCTGACATCACTTTTGTGTTGGCACGTTGGTAGTGGGTGTGGTCCCCTCTACTCCAGTGGGGTGAATGAACAAGGTCGGGGGTGAGTCTTTACCCCTTTAGAATCAATCCTAGTTGTTCATCATCTGCCCTCGCCTATCGACTTTGAACATTTCAGGGGCTAGCGTCTACTTATCCATCGCACTAGTTACCCCATCGAAATCCCTTACAGGGTTAGGTAGACTTAGAGCCAACAACAATCCAACTACTAATTGCTTGTTGATTATCTCTTTTCATTCAATATGGAGGTGGAAATTGTTCGATCCTTTGCCTCCTAGTGCTTATCTTTATTCCCTTTTAACATTGCACTTGGGTAACTTCACCGGGGTAAGCTCGCTAGGTGGGTTCCACAAGTGACCAATATGATTGTTTTCCTCTATTATATTTGTCGACCACTTTTAACTCTCCTTTACGATGTGTTGTCCAGACATATAGAAGGAATATTGTAATTTGATGTGTAAAGTCAAGATGCAGTTGGCTGGTGGAAATATAAAGCTAGCTTGTTAGTTGGTAGCTATTCCCTTGCCTTACAAGTATAGGTTCAAGTTTTTACAGGAGCTCTGCAGAGTAAATTCGCCTTCCATTGGTTTATGTATATGTAGGGTTTTTAAGTCAAGAGAATGAACAAAATTTCCTCCAAAATGACCATAAGAAAAATAAATCCACAGGGGATAGACAATCCCAAAAGCTTTTCATAACAGAGGAAGAAAGTGCAGGAAATGCTTCTCAGAAGTAGAGGCAAGAAAAAATGGTAACAGAGGAAGAAAGTGCGGGAATTCGCTTTCAGGGAGGCTATGTTTGAGTTTCTAAAATCAATGTAGGGTTGTATCCCCCCATTATTTTTTCTAACAGGCACCAAGTTGGTGTCCCAAACTATTTATCTGACAAGGATAATTCTCTTGGCATCGCAGAGATTTTTTACATCCTTCTATAAAAGAGGACATAACAAGCAACACTACAAGCAAGCATACATCGTAACAAAGGAAGAAAGCACAGGAAATTCTTCTCAGAAGCAGAGGCAAGAAGAAATCATAACATAGGAAGAAAGTTCAGGAATTCTCTTTGAGGGAGGCTCTGTTTGAGTTTTTGAAATCAAATAAGGGTTGTAACCCCCATTCTTTTTTCTGATAGGCACGAAGTTGGTGACCCAAACCATGTATTTGACAGGGATAATTTTCTTGGCATCATAGAGCTTTTTTACATCCTTCTATAAAAGAGTATACAACAAGCAACACTACAAGCAAGTAGAAATCGTAACAGAGGAAGAAAGTGCAGGAAATGTTTCTCAGAAGCAGAGGCAAGCAGCAAAGGAAAGCATAAACACATTTTCAACCCTACAAGAAACATATAAAGATGGTCATGGCATCAAAAAGAGCTAAACCCATGAATAACCATAAACCTTAAACCTTTAGACCATCAACCATGAATAATAGAAAATTAAAGTGTTGAAAAACACAACAGTGCAACAAGGGCTAAATTCCCAATAGCAAATTCAACTGTTGAAAAACACAATAGTGCAACAATAGCTAAATTCCCAATAGCAAATTCAAGTGTTGAAAAACACAGAGCAGTTGTTAGAATTTAGAATCCTATCGGAGAGCTATAAAAGTCACCACCATGTCCAAATGTCACTCCAAACCTTGCCATACCTCTTCTATAACAGTCATACAAATTACCTACAACAAAAATTTGCAAACAAAGAGAGAAATTAGTATTTGGGAAAAAACCTAAAAAAATTACAGCAAATTCGCAAGAAAAACCCATGAATTTCAAGACTTACCTTCATGGACCTCAAAATTTTCATGTCGATCATCGAACTTGCTCGAGTCTCCCACTGGCTCTTTCGCAAACAACAGGCTGCAAGGATGAAATAAAAAAAAAAGGTATTTGTAAACCCTCGACGAAGCAGAATGAACAACAACAATGCCAGTGTTAAACCCCCCTCGAAACAAGTAAAGAAACCACACCCTAAACCCTAAACAAGAAACGATCCACTGCAAACAACATTTCTCGATGAGTAGCACCAGAATGGCGGACTAGGTGAACCAGTACTGGAGCCAAGAGGAGCCATCATCCGCAGAGTGCATTGCCCACACACTGGTCTTAAACAAGATAACATAGGCCAAAGAAGACATGCCACAAAACAGGCTTGAGGAAACCCTAGACGACGGGTTTAAGGGTTTATTTAATGCATGCAAAAATTTCAATAGGTGGCACGTCCCAGTTAATAAGTGTCATATGATAGAAACTAAGTTTCCATGTCAACGGCTAGCATGGAAGGGAGGGCAAAAATTAATTGTGTCCCTCCCCTAGTTGTATAAATATCAGGAGGATGGCCTACTCGGTGAACAATGAATCAAGTTTCTAGTGTTTGATTGCAGCATTGGGAGTTTCTAGTAGGATGGTAATTCCTTCATCAACGATCTACTCAATCATTGATATTGAGGCCATCTCCTCTATGCTAGCCCATTTGACCTTTGTGGAACTTATCATGTCCCTAATTAACAAGCAAAGTAGCATGGTATTGTGGGAATCTAGGGCTCATTTTGCAATGATCAATTATAAGTTCGGGTTGTTGGAAACCAAATTGGAAAGGTTATAGATCTTAGTTAACACACTCAGGTTCAAAGGAGGTTTAGTTGAGCCATCCCCACATGAACTTGATTTCAAAGAATGTGCTCATGCTCTCTGGTAGAATAGTGTTATTGAGTTGACTATGGGTTGCATCGAATGTTTACCTAAAGACCAGGCCTCTCCTTCTAGCTTCCATGATCTTGGCCATGATGAACAAGTTACCAATTTTGTTTCTAGAGCGAACTCTGAAGGATAGTTTGTTTTAATTTCAATCTATGCAATGTAATTTTGTGTTGTTTTTAGGCATTTTTTGGTGTATATATAAGAAAATTTATGTTGAAGTTTTGTATGTACTATAGGAAAGCGAGGCCAAACCCAATTTTAAGCCTAAAGACTTTCATGGAATTATCAATTATCAAGTTTTTATGATGTAAAAGGATTTGGCGGGAATTATCAAGTGCTTATGATGTAAAAGGTTTTGACCTTTAACCAAACATTTTTAATAAAAATCTAATAACCATTCTGTTTATAAAAAAAATAGAAAAAAATTACTTTCCTTTCCAAGTTCGAAGAGTAAATAATACTCTTTTTATTTTAATTTTTTTTAATAAAGAGTACAAATTACTTGCACAATTAATCATATTAAATTTAATTATTTATTATGTATTTTTATATATGACTAAATTTAATTAATTATGTACTTTCAAAATTTCTTTGACAAAAATTATATTTCCATGCAACATTTGTTTTTATTTGTAATTTGTTTCATAGTATTCAATATTGATGTAATATGATTCACTCTCACCTCTAATATATTAATATTGAGATTTTCAGTAAATAATTTTTTTAAATGAATGCATGTTATTCATTATAAAATGTATTATCCATAAAATCATATAAACACACAGTTAGTCTAATTAATAGACAAAATGGCTATTTTCCAAGTATTTTTCTAGTCAATTTTGTTCAAAATCTTATGCAGATTTTTAAAAATCATAAGTTTAAGTTGTTTAATTTGTAAAATTTAAGTGCCTCGGAGATTTTTCAAGGTGTAGAATCGATTCATAAATTTAAAAGCTTATTTTAAAAACAAGAAATCATAATCTTGCTAGAAATTGTATAGCCTAACTCAGGACAAAAAATTATTCTGTCTATTAGTTAGATTACATGTATGTGTGTGTGTGCGCACATTGTCTAAATATGTTACGTTTTGGAATTTTTGGTCAAAATTTAGTGAAATTTTTTTGGCCAAATCTTAATTCGTATTGTTTAAAGTGAGTTTTTGATTATATATATATTATATATATGGATTCAAGATAGTGGAAAAACCTAGGGACACTCAAATTATGGAGAATTTACAACTCAAACTTGGGATTTTGTTTTATGTTTTGAAGGTTTTTCCAGCATATTTTCTGGTGTAATTTGTTTACCAAATTCTAAACAAATTAGGCCATAAAATATCCTTGAGAACCCTAAAAAACGTAGAACAAAATCACAAGCTTGAGTTGTAAATTCTCCACAATCTTAGTGTCCCGTGGGTTTCTCACGGTATTGAATCCATATATTATATCAAAAACTCATTTTAAACAACAAGAATTAAGATTTGGCTTAAAAAATGGGTCGGATTCCGACCGAAAACTCAAAAATGTAACATGTTTAGACAATGCACACACACACACACACACTTATACATTAATTCTATGATAAATATAAAATAATTACACATCAATTATTAATTATAAGTAAGGGGTGGTAGGAGTGAGAGGGGTGATCTGTGACCCCAAGGAACAATCAAATATTAGGTATGCTTCGGGTTTGGGAACTTCAACTAATAACTAGGCTGAATTTTTGGCTCTCTAAAAAGGCCTATAGCTCACAATGAGAAAAGGTGTAGACAAAAGGAGAATAACAGTTTAAGGAGATTCAATGATTTTCATAAGACAAATTTCGCAATTTCGGAATTGTGAACAAGATAGATTTACAACTAAATAAATTGAGGAGATTTCTATTTTCCACATATACAAGAATCTAAATGTGGAAGAAGACAAACTTTCCAATCAAGGGGTGATGCTAAGGCAACAAATATTAGAATTAAATCAAGATAAGTAATTTTCTCTCCTCTTCCATGAGACACATCCCTTTGTTTTCATTTGAATTGGTTGGTCAATTTGGCCACTCCTTGAACTATGGGAGATGTAATGAATTTGAAATTTTGGACATTAGTGATAAATTTGTGTCTGTGTTCCTCACACATGGCATTGGTAGTAGTTGGACTAAAGCACGTGGAGGTGGAGAGTACAACACGTCTCATCCATTGAACTCAATACTTTACTGACTAGACAGATAGAAGGGTACTTTGATCTGTTTTAAATGGGATTTGAAATGGAAATCCTCATCGATGATCTAACCAAGATTCTCATTGCTTTAGTCTTTAATGCCTTGCACTGCACTATAGGACCAAACATTAATTTCATGGCATATTTCCTCCATTTTGTAGGATCTTGGATCTGGTATATCCATAATTTATGTCTTTCTTTGAGTTTCACCTCCTCAAGTTTGATGAATTGTTTTTATATATACAAGGGATTCCTTGGAATGTCTCATATTTTTCTTCTTCCCTGTTAGCACTCCGTAAATTTCCCTAGTCTGAGGAGATAAATTCCAGAGTTAACCACATACCACTTTTAGGTCAGGATCCATCCCTACTAGCCTTGGAGAGGGATCTCTCATTATGCTTTCTTTCAGCCCATCTAGTGACTGCAAGCTCTTTATTTTAGGCTAGCTATAAGGATCATAAAGGTAAATTTATGTTGTTGATTGAAGGTAGGTGGAAGAAAGTAGATCTACTTCAAATCAAACCATTGTTTTTAGGTTCAAGTGAATAAGGAATATGATTGGATTTTGAGTAGGGGAAAGATAGGAAGGCCTATTTATATTTGACCAAATCTCGTTTAAGTGAGTGGATGAGTGCATCATTATAAAGGATGACAAATAGAGCATCAAAATTCAGATGAATTCATATTTTCATACAAGAAAAGAAAACACATATGATTAGCTCATCTAAAACAGAGCACTAAGTGAATTATGAGATATTATTTTCAAGTTGAGCATGAAGAAGGTTTACACCATGGAAATATATATTAGGAATGGAACAAAAAGGAACACAGATACCAATAAGAACTAATACAAGTAGCTTCTTCATAACAACATTTTCCTTCTTCTATTCACTTGAGGAAATGATACAAAATTGCATAATTGTGTATTCTAGCTTCTTCCCATTGACAAACCCATTTTCCATTACATGTACATCATAATATAGACACAAAAGAGTCAGTTCCAACTCCAAGGTTCAAATTAATCATTAGGAATGTTGTTCCTAATTTCTGCAAGGAAAATAGAACTAACTGCTAAAAACTAGGGACTTGTTTAAACCAAATCTTTTCTAAGCATTTACATTAATTCCTCAACCCCAAATCGATCTTGTGAGTGCACAAATGTTATATTAAAATGAATAACACCTAAAAAAAAGAATTACATAATTTTTTGACTAAGATAACTCGCTCAAAACGATGTATGTCGAGTTTCGCAGGGCATTTGCAACAAGTCTGCTACGAAACAGGGACTGAATTTATGGAAAAATACGGGTCAAAAACTAGCTCATATCTCCTGAATACTGACATTTTTTGCAAAAAAAAAGGAGGTTTTTGTATATTAGAGTTTTCTTGAGAGATACCTCTCTCATTTTCCAAAAACTATTCTCCAACTCTTCACAATCTACACCTAAACATCATAACTAAAACAAAAATGACAAAACCTGAAACATAGGCTCTAAAGATGCATTTGAATTTTACAATATATAACATGTGTGCAAAAATAGAAGGAGGATTTTGTTATTTGGCCCATACGTGGATAATATTTATTTCATTTTTTCGAAATTAGTTTCCATTTGGTCAGGAAACTCTTTTGAAAATGATGACAAAAACAGTCAGTTTCGTAGCAAATTCATAGCAAAGTGTAGCATACCTCCATGGTTGATATGGTTGCAGAACTTTCTTGGAAAAAACAGATAAAATGGGTAGTTTGGAATGGTAGTGTGATGGTGTAGAACCCCTAAAGTAGTTTTTTCAATGCCTGCAAACCTTCAAGATAGTTGACTCCAACTTGAGCAGCAGATGTGCAACAGATTTTGAACTTCATATTTGTAATTGATTTTTCCACTTCAAACTTATTGAGGAGCATACTTATCACCTACATACACCTTATAACACCTTTTACATGTGTCAAAACTCCAAAATTCTCATCACTTCATCAAAATGTGGCTCTATGCAACTTGTGTATCATAACCTTGCTACGCAAGTGCAGCTTCCGCAAAACAATTGACCAAACAACGCATATGAGAAAAATTACAACAAAACAAAACTGATAATATTTCTCCTGGTGTAAAAATTATTTTTGGGAAACTTCAGCCAGAATATCAAGGTTTTTCTTCCTTCTTTTCTTTGATGATTTATTTTCCTGTTTGAGTCATTGCTTCATATTCCTTAACCTATTCTTTAAAACCAAATTTTGAGTGTACAAGTTCCTCACCTCTCTGTGTATCGGAAGGGTCCATTTCAAAACATGTTTTTCCTCTTTTAGGGTGTCACTAGAAATCTTCACTTGATCAGCAATGGTTTGCTTGTTTGCTTCATCCTTAGCTGTGAGCCAATCAACCTCCAACTAGCATTCCTCAAGTTTCTCCAATAACTTCTCATATTCCTTCTGCTCATCAAACACTTCCTTTTTCTCTGAGGGAAAAGTGTCCTTCATCTGCTCTTCAATTCTAGTTGTTGACCTTCTTTTGAGCCTCCTTGATTGCTCACTTGGCACTTTCACCTCCTCCACATCTAAAATATGTTGTACCTTGTCTTAAGCAGTGATCCTTAGAGATCTTATGGATGATCATCCTTCCCCATGCCGAATTTTCTCTTGGGATGCCTTCTGTCTAACTTTTGTGTTCTCCTATTGCTTAAAAATGTAGGCCCAAATTTGTCTTTATACTAAGGTTTCAGTAAGTCCTTTTAATGTGACACATCCAATTCCATGCCCTTAAACCGTTTTTCTCCTATGGCTGGTTGGAATGTGCTATACCAAGTTCATTCAACATGAAAGATTCAACAAAAAAGAGGAAAAAACTTACTCAAAGACCCGAGAGCATTAAACCTCCTTGCATAGCAGTTAGTTAGCACTAATTACTTCCGCAGTAGTTGTGCAGTGACTGTTTCCCTAGAGCTTTGAATCTTCCCCTTAGGCTTATGAAACCTTCTTGCACCTTGACACTGCTCCATAGATCGGAATGGATCACATACGAGGGAGAATGAGAGAGGTTCAAGGAAATTTGAATTTTATGCCACCCAAAACTCTTTGCTTTTCATGATGGTGGTTTTGAATGATGACATTAGATGGTACTTTTACAATCATGAGTAGGACATGACACTGGCTGACTTCATAAATAACTCTAAATGACTCATATGACTGGCATGACCTCCTCAACTAACTTATAATAGCTTTAACCACTCATGATTACTAATTTTTAATGATGACTCCTCAAGGATCCTTCATGACCTTACAAATTCGAATTAAGGCTAAGAGACTCCTTTTTGACACAAATATTTACAAGGACCCTTTGACCATTCTGACTCTTTTAAACAAAGATGCCTTAGACTATGAAACTTAAGAACCCATAGACTAACTATTTACAAAAATACCCCCAAATAAATATTAGGACAGAAAAACTATGATCCCTATATTATAGAACCCTAACATTGGCTCTAGTGGGGATGGAAACCTCCCAGTGAGGTGCCAAGAACACCACAAACTAGTATCTTGAATCATTGGCAATGGAGTCCATCTCAAAATGACTAAAACTAACTATAAATTATTATTTTTTTTACATTACATATCATAGCAGATCATCGGAATCTAAGGGCCTTAACTTTGGGCTTCAAATTCTAATGATAGCCACCCACACCTATAGTTCTGAAAAATAATAAAAAACTACCAAGACAAACCATTTGAAATTGGCACACTGCTAAGAAGAATGTTAAGAGGGCTGATCTTATTCCTCATATATACCTACTCTAACCTGTTGAAGATTGCCATACAATCATGTGAAATTATCCTTCCAATGTAGCCAATCAAGAAAATGACTACTTGATTGCATTTTTCTTTCATTATGCTCAGACAGAAAGAAAAGTCTAAGAGATGGCCCAACAACATGAAATCAGAAGCCAAATTCAAAATTTCTCCATTTTGAGAAGCTAAATCCACTAACTAACTCCAAGAATACTCCACATTCCTCATTATATGGTTTTTGCAACATATTGGCCATAGGATCTTCAAGGAGCTTTACCTTTTCTTCATGAAATAAAGGAAATGGATACTCTTCATTTTAAATGTTGTAGGTTCTATGTAATAAAGTTTATCATTGCATTTACTATGAAGAGAAATTTCTGAATAATGAATATTCTTACTTGTATCTTCTCTATTCTCATTATGAAACCCACAACCATCATCTAAAGAAAAGACGACATTTTTCTTGGTAAAATTTCCATTCATATCATCCACAAAGGAAAGCTTTGAATTCTCATGAAAACTTCAAATGGAACAACTCCAATATGAGTCTAAGGAATTTCTAAAACTGGTCCTTCATAGACTTCAATAGGAAAATCATTTTGATTTGCAAATAAAACAAGAAAATAAGCTTCTTGCTCATTATTTTTATCAAGCTCTATTAGTTCTTCAATTTTTTCTTGAACAAATAACTCAGGAAAAAATTGAGTTGATTCAAAATTTGATGAACCATTGATATCCCTCTCTACGTTCTCTAGAATTTCTAAATATTGTGAATTTTCATTTTCATTCTGAGGGATAAGAATATGAATCTAAAAATTATGGCCTTGATCTATTTCATTTTCTACCAAGGAAGAAATAATTGGTCATTGGAAATTATTTTGATTATCATGACACCTAACTTCTACATCTTCTTCATGATTAAAAGGGTTCTCATGAAAGGCCTATATAATCTCATCATCCATATATTGATCATTTTCATAAAAAAAATTAAATGTTCAATAAATTTTTCAAAATGTGTGCAATAGTCTTTGACTAGAAACAAGGGTGGCATTCTTTATATCTCTCATAAAATATTGTATGAAAGTCTCTAAGAGAATACAAACAACCATTTGACAAGCTTTCATACCATGATTGTGCATTTCCCTCCAAGGATACCATGAACATCTTCACCAGGTAGTCTTCATGAAATAGAACCTTAAGTCTACGTACATGCATGTGAAACTTAACCAAATGAAGAGTGGCATCATCTCCTTTATTATCTCTAAATTTTGGCAAATAAGTTTGTCAATCTACATGAGGCATGCGATTTGGAAAACTTGGAATATGCATACGATTTAAAGGAGCATACCTTGCAAACATAGAACTCATCTTGAGCCAGTAGAGTCAATAGTAAAACCATGATTTTTGGATCTTCCTCCCCTGTGCATTCTTTGGATCATGTTGAAAATTGATTGGAGTCTCCAAGTGAATTGTTCAACCTTCATGTGTTTGAGTGTTGTCCACCATCAACAATTAGATCTGAAACTTTGATAATATTTCCCGAGGAATATGGAACATTTCGTTCCCCAGCAACGACGCCAGAATGTTATCACTATGTAAATTTCCCTAGGCTGAGGAGAGAAATTCCAGAGGTAACCAAGGCCACTTTTAGGCTAGGATCCAACCCTACTAGCCTTGGAGAGGGATCTCTCACTATGGTTTCTTTCAGTCAATCTAGTGACTGAAAACTCTTGATTATAGGTTGGCTATAAGGATCAAAAAGGTAAATTTATGTTTTTGTTTGAAGGTAGGTGGAAGAAAGTATATCTACCTCAAATCAGACCATTGTTTTTAGGTTCAAGTGAATAAGTGATATGATGGGCTTTTGAGCAGGGGAAAGATAGACAAGTGATTAGGTGCCCAGAATTATGCTCAAAAATAAAAGTTGTTAGAATGGTGTGGAACATGAATGACAGTGTAGTGTTCATAATCTTGAATCCATCACAACTCGTTTCACGTGAAATGGACTCCGTATGACTCCATAAACGAGTTCTGTTCACTTTGCCAAACAGGAGGAATTTAAAAAAAAAGGACATCCCAGTTATAAATTCGTATTATTGACATGACACTGACTGGGCAGGTGATGCAGATGTTGACTTGGTAAATGGGCTCCATTAGTGAATGGGGAGCTAAGAAGTGGCTTCTTTTCATTTGTTGAAATTCCATGATTTTCATTGGTTGGTGGAGTGACCAACCACGGGCTAAAACATGGCCCAGCCGGAGGCTGCCATGTGGCAGCACAGGAGGCCACCAAAATTGTTGGATAGGTTGGGCGGAGGTAGTGGGGGACAAACTCGTGACCTCCCAAAACACAAAAGAGTCCAATACTAATACACCACACGGATATGATTTAACAATGTATGGTGGCACGTTTTATTTAAAGGACATGGGCGTGAAGTTCAATGGAACGAGTGATCCGTGTGGGCCAACCCATGCGGTTATATAACTGGGCCATGTGAACAACATTTATGCTCTAAGCTGCCAACATTTTACGTGACCATTTGAGCTTGACCTCTAGACTTAACCGCTAGTATGTGAACACTTTAAAGCCTAATTGCGAGCATTATGTGACCATCGAAGGGAAGGGGCCAGCGTCGGGGGTTAAACCATGGGCACATGGCCCCCCATATGACCATTCCTCAGAGTTTCAGGCCTGAATGGCCAAATTAACCGTCCGACAAATCTGCCTAGATTTCGGTTGATTTGGTGGCCCGTTAACAGAAAATGGGGCGAAAATGGGGGTTCGGTGCCAAATTTTGGGCAAATTCTAGAGCGAATAGTGGAGAAACTAGGAGAGGTCATAACTTCTCCAGTATTCAACCAAATTGGGTGCAAAAAGAGGTTGCGTAGCCATTTTTTGACGTTTTGGACTCATTGGAGTAGGTTTTATAAGTATTTTAGCATTGTAAATGCATATTTTTACACATTTGAGCATAATAAAGAGGCCCAAACCATTGGAAGTTGGACCAAGGAGACGTAGCCCAAGAGGGGTTAAATCCTTCATCATGTTCCTATTGTGATATGTTTTTGGTGATGTTATATAAATTTATATGGTGTTGTTTAGTTTCTATTTTATGTTAAATTGCTTATAAAATTAACATAAAAACTCATTTTTCACTTGCAAAACTCATGAATCCTTAAGAACATGAATAGAATTTTGTTTCTAATCTGAGGAGGATCTTAGCACAACAAAGCTAATATTATTAATTAGATCATTTTGGTATCAGAGCACTAGGTTTGCTTTGTGCAAGAAGGATTTAATTGTTTGCAAGTTTATGTCATGCTTACAAGGTTACAACTCAAAAGATGAGAAGGGAAGCTGGTTAGAAGCCTTGAAGTTGGGTTAAGCGGAAGGAGGGAATGGTTACCACAATCTCCAACACCAGTTCATCCTCAAGTTATAGGTGAGACTCCAGTGAGCATGTATCATGAAGAAGAACCTACAAACATGACAGAAGATGAGAAGGTCTTCCATAAGGCTTTCTTTGATATGACAGAGATGATGAAGGTCCTCTATGAAGAGAGGAATACCAGGCTACAGGGTGAAATATCCAAACCTCCCAAAGGAGAAGGTTCTTTAGGAGGAGGCAATGGAATGGAGGTAAACCTCAACCCTTTCCACCATCTTCTTCATATTATTCTTCACATGGATCTTCACCCTCTTCCATTAACACAACCCTTACTCATACTCATCAACATACCTCAAAAGGAACTGGTAAATCACCCTTACTAAAACTCTATATTAAATTTGAGTTACCCATGTATCATGGTGAAGTGAATACAAAGAAGCTTGATAATTGAATTCGTCAGTTGGAGGTATATTTTAGAATTTAAAACCTTCAAGAGGATGACATAAAGATTCAGTTCACTTCCTTGAGAATGGAGGGTGCAACACTAGTATGGTGGGAATCAAAGACACAAGAGGAAATAAAAAAACACAGTAAGATCTCAATTTCTTGGTCTGATTTCATTGCTTCCATTAAAAGACAATTCTACCCTCTAGATTATATGCAGAAATCCATCATGAATTCACAGAACTTTAGACAACTTAAAGGTCAAATGTGCAATATTACACCGAAGAATTCAAAAAAAGGTCTCTAATGTTAGGTGTAGATTTGCAATCACAAGACATGTTGTTGAAGTACATAGGGGGTTTACACAGTTGCCTTAGGCATACTATATTAATGTTTAATCCCAATAATCTAGATTATGTGTGTGTGCAAGCCACTCATCTTGAGGCAAGAGGGAAAAAACACTCCAGAAGAAGGTAGTAAAAAGCCATTTAAAATTAAAGGAAAAGAAAAGGGTTTCAAAAGGAAGAGAACTAAAAATGCATCTATCAAGAAGGAAGGAGAGAAATTAACATGCAAACATTGCTCCAAAGAGGGTCACGATGAAGCTCATTGTTGGAAGCTTCATCCCGAAATGAAACCAAAAAAATTCAACAAGAAAGGAAAACAAAAGACAATTGTAACCACTCAACATGATTTGGGATCCGATTCAAGTGATGAAACTAAAATTACAACCATGGGTATGAAAGGAAAGGAATCCATTGCTATCACTACTTTTCAAATTCACACAATGAAACTCCAAATGAAAAGAAGAGGATATAGCTCTTTCACATAAGGGTGATCTCAAAACATAGCAAAATTGATACACTTTTTGATTGTGGATCTCAAGCCAATCTTATCTCTGAAAACATTGTCAAAAGTTTAAACTTGGAAATCATTCCACGTCATAAACCATATCCACTTGGATGGGTGTGTGACAATGCACAATTTCAGGTTACTAGAAAGTGTAAACTTGAATTCGCCATTACTGCAAATTTCATAGATGAAGTCGAGCTTGATGTTGTGCCATTAGACATATGTGGTATAGCTTTGGGTAGCCCGTACCTCTATGACAGAAAAGTTATCTTCCATAGACATGAAAACAAATACCATTTGTTCAAAGATGGAGTAGAATATATTGTGAGATCTCATAGCAAGAAACTAAATCTTTCACTTGTTAATGTGGGGTAGATGAAAAGACTAGTGAATTCAAGCAAGAATTTTTCGCTTCTAATGATCAAACCCAAGAAAGATGTTGATAATGAAGCTTTTAAAGGTTGAGATTCAAAATTGAAACCTGAATTTCTAATGTAGTTAACCAGTATGGTGAGATGCTTCAGGAACCAAAAGGATTACCTCCCAAGAGATGAATCCAACATGAGATACATTTGCAGCAAGATTGTCCTCTTCCTAACATTGGCATGTACAGGATGTTAGTGATGGAAAGTGCAGAAATTAAAAAGAAAATTGAAGAGTTGTTGGATAGAAGGGTCATCAGTCCATCTTCCTCGCCATGTGGTTCACCTATTGTCTTGGTTTAAAAGAAGGATAGAACATGGTGCATGTGTGTGGACGTCTGTGCATTGAACAAAATTATGGTAAAGAATCGTTACCCACTGCCTAGAATAGATGATTTACTTGATTAGTTGAAAGATGAAAATTATTTTACTAAGTTGGACTTAAGGAGCGGCTACCATAAAATTAGAATTGTTAAAGAAGACATTTTGAAGACAACATTCAAAATAAAACAATTTTTGTTTAAATGGATAGTTATGCCTTTTGGTTTATCTAATGCTCCTGCTACATTCATGTGTGTGATGAATAATGTGTTGAGGCCATTTCTTGATGAGTTTGTTATAGTCTACTCAAATGACATCTTAATTTTCAGTACAACTCGTGATGAACATGTCATGCATATGATAAAAGTACTTGATGTCTTGAAGAAAGAACAATTGTATCTTAAGATGTCAAAGTGTGAGTTTGGAAAAACTTCTTTAGTTTACTTGGGTCATATTGTTGGAGGAGGTGAGTTGAAAATAGATACCTCCAAGGTTGATGTCATTTTAAATTGGCCAAGGCTCAAGATAGTTAGTGAGGTAAAAAAAAAAATTAGGAGCAACCCAATATTAGAGGAAATTGATTGCTAACTTTTCTTCTATAATAGCTCCTTTGCATGCATTGACAAGTGTGAAAAAAAAATTCAGTGGGGAGGCAAACAACAAAAGGCCTTTTCTGCATTGAAGGAAAAGATCAGTCCTGCTCTAGTATTTTCACTTCTAGACTTGAGATAGTCATTTGAGATTCAGAATAATGCTAGTGACTACGCCATGGGTGTAGTCCTCATGCAACATGGTAATCATATCTATTTTCATTCAAAAACTTTCAATGATGTTGTGATTAACTATCCTACATATGACAAGGAATTGTATGCATTGGTGCAAAGTGTGAAAAAGTGGAAACACTACTTGATGGGTAACGAAACAATTATTCACACTGATCATCAACCATTGCAATACTTGCAATCTCAATCAAAATTGCAGCAATCAAGGAACTTCCGATGGATGGGTTTTCTTCAACAATTCTACTTGGTAATCAGGTATAATAAAGGTATCTACAATAAAGTTGTTGATATGCTTTCTAGGCCTATTGTTAGTGCAGATACTTTACTCAAACATAATTATGTTTTGCATGAAAGTTATATTGAGCAATATGTATTAGACAATGACTTTCAAGATGTTTATGCAAGATTGAGTCAAGGTAATCAAGTAGAGGAATTGGATTATCATTTTCATGAAACTTGTTGTACCATCTTGGAAAGATTTGTATTCCACTGGGAGAAAGAGTCAACATAATAAAAGAGGCACATACTTATCTTATTGCTGGTCATTTCGGTGTAAGTAAGATGGTGGCACATCTACAAAGGTTGAAAGTGTGTCACGTTTTATTAAAGGATGTTCATTATGTGAAGTCAGTAAGCCTAGCAATAGGAAGTTAGGATTGTACACACCACTTTCGGTTCCTACACGACCATGGGAGAGTGTTTCTATGGATTTTGTAGGAGGTATTCCATTGTAAAAAAGAGGTCATGATTATTTGTATGTAGTTGTGGATAGGTTCAGCAAAATGTTTATTTTTGATTCCATGTAAAAATCAAGGTACAACTGAACAAACTGCTCAGTTATTCTTTCAGAATGTAAGGGTGCATTTTGGATTTCCCACATCCATTGTTAGTGATTGAGATTCTCGCTTTGTTGGAAATTTTTGGTCAAGCTTCTGGGGATTCATGGAAACCAAATTCAAAAAGAGTACAACTTTTCATCCGCAAAAATATGGTCAAACAGAGGTGGTGAACAGGACAGTGATACATCTTCTTTGTGGGTATTGCAACAAACATCCTAAGTTATGGGATGAACATTTGCACTATATTCATCATGCTTACAACCGGGCCAAACACTCTTCAATTTAAACATCGCCATTTGAGGCATGTTTAGGATACTTTCCCAAATCTCCTTTTTTCTATTGATGGTCATAGTGACATAGACAAAGCAAGAAAGTTCATTGAACAAATCTAATTGGTACACCAAAGAGTTCAAGAACGGCTTGAAAGGAGACAAGGCAAGGCACGACAAGCATCGTGTAGATCACAAGTTCCAATTTAGTGATGAATTTTGGCTTCACATTAGAGAGGCTCTAAGGAGAAGGTAAAAATCTAAAACCATTTAGATATGGTCCATTCAGAATTTTGGAAAAGATTGGTAACAATGCCTTCAAGTTAGATTGTCGTACATGCAAATTTACTTTGTTGTTAATGTTGAGAACTTAAGGTTGTGTGAGGCTCCTTTGATTGAAGATCAAGGAGAGAATGTTCAATTTCCATCTATTGAAGACTTTTCTCTAGAATTCCTTGATGAACTTCAGCAAGACACTATACTTGACAGAAGAACAAGGACATCGAAAAGAGGAAATGTTGGTTATCTTCGAGTGGGGCTCAAGGGAACAAATCCTTCAAAGGCCAAATGGATCGAGATTGGAAAGGTGAGGGAACTGTACCCTCACCTGTTGGACAGCTAAAAGTGATCATTTGGGGTCCAAAAGGCTTCCGGTGGGGAGGAATGTTAAGGTGCTCAAAATTATGCTCAAAAATCAAAGTCGTCAGAATTGTGTGGAACCTAAATGACCACATAGTGCTCGTCATCCTAAATCCGACATAAGTCATTTCACGCGAAATGAACTCTGTATGAGTGAGTTTTGTTCACTTTTCCAAATAGGAAAATTAAAAAAACAAAAAAAAACAAAACAAAAATGGATAGCCCAGTCAGCATTCCGTACTGCTGATGTGGCGCTGACTGGGTAGGTGAGGTGGATGTTGACTTGGTCAACGTGCTCCTTCGGTGAATGGGGTGCTAACAAGTGGCTTCTTTTAATTTGTTGAAATTCCACGATTTTCATTGGTTGGTGGAGTAGCCAACCACGGGCTAACACATGGCCCAACTAGAGGCCACCATGTGGCAGTCCGGGAGGCCACCAAAATTGTTGCATAGACCGGGTAGAGGAAACGGGAGATGAACCTGTGACCTCCCAACACACAACAGAGTCCAATACCAATACACCACACGGATATGACTTAACAATGTATGGTGGTGCATTCTATTTAAAGGACATGGGCATGGACTTCGGTGGAACGGGCCAGTCGTGTGGGCCAGCACACGCAGTTATATAATCATGCCATGTGAAAAAAATTTATGCTCTAATCCACCAGCATTTTACGTGATTGCTGGAGCTTTATCGTCGGACTTAACCGCCATCATGTAAACACTTTAAAGCATAACTTCCAACATTTTATGTGACCGCCAAAGGGAAGGGATCAATGCCGAGGGGTAGCCCCTGGACGTATGACCCCCCATATGACCATTCTCCTAATTTTTAGGCCTCGGTGGCCAAATTAATTGTTCGACAAATCCGCCCAGATTTCTGTAGATTTGGTGGTCCATTAGCAGAAAATGGGGTAAAAACGGGGGTTTGATGCCAAATTTTGGGCAAATTGTAGAGTGAATAGTGGAGAAACTCGGAGAGGTCATAACTTCTCCAATTTTCAACCAAATTGGGTGCAGAAAGAGGCTAGGTAGCCATTTTTGGGCATTATGGACTCATTGGAGTAGGTTTCAGAAGAATTTGAACATTGTAAACACATGTTTTCACACATTTGAGCATAATAGAGAGG
The DNA here is from genome assembly GCA_000404065.3 of Pinus taeda. Lineage (NCBI taxonomy): Eukaryota > Viridiplantae > Streptophyta > Pinopsida > Pinales > Pinaceae > Pinus > Pinus taeda. The sequence continues at coordinate 46,383 of APFE031221513.1, read as the reverse complement.
CCCAAGCTATTGGAAGCTAGACCAAGGAGACGTAGCCTAGGAGGGGTGAACTCCTTTATCATTTCCTCGTTGTGATGTTTTTTGGTGATGTTTTGCACATTTATATGTTGCTATTTAGTTTCTATTTTATGTTAAATTGCTCATAAAATTAACATAAAAACTCATTTTTCACTTGCGAAACTCATGAATCCTTAAGCACATTATGAGATATTATTTTTAAGTTGAGCATGCAGAATTTTTACACCATGGAAATATATATTATAAATATAACACAAAGGAACACACATACCAATAAGCACTGATACAAGTATCTCTGTCAAAACAGCATCTGCCCTCTTCTATTCACTTGAGGAAATGATACAAAAATGTGGAGTTTTATAGTCTAGCTTATCCCCATGGACCAACCCATTTTACATTACATGTACATAATAATGTAAACTCAAAAGAGTCAGTTTCCACCTCTAGGGATCGAATTCCTCCTTCAGAATGTTGTTCCTAATTTCTGCAAGGGAAATAGAACTAATTGCTAAAAACTAGGGACTTGTTTAAACCAATTATTTTCTAAGCATTTACGTTAATTCCTCAGCTCCAAATCAAGTTTGTGAGTGTCAAAAAGTTATATTTTAATTAATAACACCTAAAAGACAAATTACATCTTTTTTTGACTGAACTAACTCGCTCAAAAATATGATTGTCCAGTTTCGCAGTGCATTCACAACAAGTTTGCTACGAAACACTGATTGAATTTATGGAAAAATAGGGGTCAAAAACTAGCTCATATCTCCTGAATCCTAAAATATATTTTAAAACAAAAGGAATTTTTTTTTTGTATATGAGAGTGTTCTTGAGAGAAACCTCTCTCAGTTTCTAAAAAATCGTTTCGAGCTCTTCATAATCTGCACCTAAACATCATCTCTAAAACAGAAATGATAAAACCTAAAACATAGGCTCTAAATATGCATTTCAATTTTTCAATATATAACACCTCTGCATAGACTAAAGGAATTTTTTGTTCTTTGGGCCATGATTGGAAAACACCTCTTTCAGTTTTTCGAAATTCATTTGCATTTGGTCATAAAACTCTTTTTAAAATGATGACAAAAATAGTCAGCTTCCGTAGCAGAGTGTAGTAGATCTCCATGGTTGATATGGTTGTAGAAATTTCCTGGAAAAATAGATAAAATGTGTATGTTTGGGATGGCAGTGTGATGGTATATAACCCATAAATTAGTTTTTTCAATGCCCTTCAAGATAAATGATTCCAACTTGCGCAATAGATGCATAGTAGACTTTGAACTTCAGATTTGTAATTGATTTTTCTGCTTCAAACTTATTTAGGATCATAATTATCACCTTATAACACCTTTTCCATGCTCCAAGACTCCAGCATTCCCATCACTTCATCAAAATGTGGTTCTATGCAACTTGTGTAGCAAAACCTTAAGACGCAAGTGCAGCTTCAGCAAAAAAATTGACCAAACAGGGCATATGAGCAAAATTTAAAACAAAATTGATAATGTTTCTCCTTATGTAAAACTTATTTCTGGGCAACTTCAACCAAAATATCAAGGCTTCTCCTCCTTTTCTTTGATGATTTCTTTTCCTCTTTCAGTAGTTGCTTCATATTCGTTAACCTATTCTTTAAAACCAAATTTTGAGTGTACAAGTTCCTCACCTATATATGTATGTAAAGGGTCTATTTCAAAATGTGTTTCACCTCTTTGAAAGTGTCACCAGAAATCTTCACTTGATTAGCAATGTTTTTATTTTCTACTTCATCCTTAGCTATGAGCTAATCAACGTGCAACTTACATTCCTCAAGTTTCTCTAATAACTTCTCATATTCCTTCTACTCATCAAACACTGCTTTTTTCTCTGATAGAAAAGTGTCATACATCTGCTCTTCTATTCTAGTTGTTGACCTTGTTATGGGCTTCCTTGATTGCTCACTTGGCACTTTCACCTCCTACACATCTAAAATATGCTTTCCCTTGTCTTGATCAGTGAGCCTTAGATCTCTTCTGCATGATCCTCCTTCCCCATGCTAAATTTTATCTTGGGATGCCTTCTGTCTAAGTTCTTTGTTAACCTATTGCTTGGAAATGTAGGCCCAAATTTGTCTTTATATTGAGGTTTTAGGAAGTCCTTGTAATGTGACACATCCAATTCCATACCCTTACATCAGTTTTCTCCTATGGCTGGTTGGAATGTGTTATACCCTTAACTAGTTTTCTCCCGTGGTTGGTCGGAATGTGTTATACCAATTTCATTCAACGTGAAAGATTCGACAGAAAAGAGGAAAAAAGTTACTCATATATCTGAGAGTGTTTAACCTCCTTATGCACTGATTAGATAGCACTAGTTACTTGCGTAGCAATTGTGCAGTGATTATTTCCCACAAGCTTTGAATCTTCCCCTTCATTTTATGAAACCTTCTTGCGCTTTGATAATGCTCCAAAGCTCGGAATGAATCACATATGAGGGAGAATGAGAGAGGTTCAAGGAAATTTGAATTTTACACCACCCAAAACTCTTTTCTTGTCATGATGGTGGTTTTGAAGGATGACATGAGATGGTACTTTTACAATCATGCGTAGGACATGACACTGACTAACTTCATAACTAACTCTAAATGACTCATTTGACTGACATGACATCCTCAACTGACTTATAATAGCTTTAAACACTCATGATTACTAATTTTTAATGGTGACTTCTCATGGACCCTTCATGACCTTAAAAATTCGAATTAAGGCTAATAGACTCCTTTTTTACACAAATATTTACAAGGAACCTTTGACCAATCTGACTCTTTTGAATAAATATTCCTTAGACTATGATACTTAAGAAATCATAGGCTAACTATTTACAAAAATACCCCCAAATGTATAGCATGATAGAAAAACTATGATCCCTATATTATAAGACCCTAACATGCCCCATGGATTTTATTGTGGATTTGCAAGATGAGCATGGAAAGAATGAAATTGGTTAACTTTAGGGAACATGTTGCTAAGAATGATTTGGTGCATTGGAAGAAATCAGTGGAAAAAAATTTCATGGTATTAATCGGCATGGTCAAATTATCAATCAAAAGGCTTGATCTAGTGGAGAGGAGAAGGAAGCTAGGTTCCATTTGTTGGATAAACACTGTGAATGGTTGCAGCTAAGAATGGATACAACGTTTGCAAGCTTAGAGGTTGAATCACTAATTCTGAAACTGTAAGCTAATGTGGATGCCCCAACATTTGGTGATCTTCAGTTCAAGATAGATAATACAAATACAGGAGTTAGTGTTAGGTCCCTATAATGCTAATATAGCCCCTTTATTGTTATTGTTAGTGTAGCCACCTATTGTTATTTTTGTTCCCATGTAGCCCCCGTAATGTTATGGTTGTGCCCTATAGAATTCCACTATTGTTATTGTTGTGTCTTTACATTATAACATCCAACATGAGGTTTTCCTTTGGGAACTTGATTCATTGGAGAAGGAATTCAAGGTGGCAAGAAAATTTGAGAGAAAAATTATAGCAACAAGGAAGTCTACCTCTCACAACTATAAAGATGGAAGTGTTTTTGCTCCTATCTTTCCACAACTTACAAGGTTGACACCACAACAATTCGAATAAAAAAGAGAAAAAGGGATTTTTTATAGTTGTAATGTAAAATACACTATAGGTCATAAGTGTGCTGAGAAGAAATTATGTTACATGGATTATGAAGAGGAGGAAGAAAAGGAACAAGAAACATCAAAAGTAGAGGATATACAACGGGAACCAACCCTAGATAAATAAGAAATGAATCCGACCATATCTTGTAATGCATTGGTGAGAATTACCACTCCTAAAAATCTCAATATAATAGGCTATATCAAGAAGAAAAATGTAATAGTGTTGATTGATTCAGGTAGTACCCATAATTTTATTCATTGTAAGATAGCCAAGGAATTAAATTGCTTTCTACATCCAACACCAAAGTGTCACGTGATGGTTGCAAATGGAGGAACTATAAATTTCTTTGGAAAGTGCCATAATATCAAGCTAACTATGGGGGAATATGTATCAAATAATACAATTCTTTCCATTCCAATGGGTGGTGTTGATGTTGTACTAGGAGTTCAATGGTTACAATATTTGGGGACAACAGATTTTAATTTTCAAGAACTTTTCTTGAAATTTTTTTGGGATGGAAAGGAAATTGAATTAATGGGTATTACAGGGAAACCAGAGAAGGTAATCTTCTTTAATGGCATGACAAATATTTTGAAGAAAGAACAACAGGGCTTACTTGCACAGTTATCCTCACTAGAGGTTCAAACATCGAAATCATCTATTTCTCCATACCTCCAAGAAGCCTTGGACAATCATTCCAAATTGTTTGAGACTCCCAAATGTCTGCCACCTATTCATGATTATGATCATGTTATTCACTTGATTTCAGGAAGTGTTCCTCCAAACATCACGCCTTACAGATATCCCTATGCCCAAAAGAGTTAAATTGAATGGATGGTTACAAAAACGTTAGAGGCCAATATAATTCAACCTAATCAAAGTTATTTCTCTGCTCTTGTAGTATTGGTGCAAAATAAGGATGGATCATGGCATATGTGTCCGGATTATAGGGAGCTTAACAAGCTTACTATTAAATATAATTTTCTCATTCATGTTATTAATGAATTTTTGGATGAATTACATGGAGAAATTTACTTCACCAAATTGGATATTCAGTCAAGATATCATCAAATTAGAATGAAGATTGAAGACATTATGAAAACAACATTCAGACATCATGAAGGTCATTATGAATTTTTTGTCATGCCTTTTGACCTTACTAATGCTCCTTCCACATTTCAAGGTTTTATGAATTCCATTTTCAAACCTTTCCTTAGAAAATTTGTGTTAGTATTTTTGATGATATACTAATCTACAGCAAGTCTTGGAAGGATCTTGTTCAATATGTTAACAAGGTGCTCAAACTATTGGAGAAACAATTATATACAAAAACCTCCAAATGTTTCTTTGGAGTATAGGAGGTGGAATATTTGGGTCATATTGTATCTCATGAGGGTGTAAAGGTAGACCCTAACAAAATTAAAGCCATTAAGGAATGGAAAATCCCTACAACCCTAAAGCATTTTCGAGGATTTCTTAGGTTGACAAGGTATTATCGCAATATGTTAAAGAATTTTGGGAGAATCGTAGTGCCTATAACAACATTACTAAAGAAAGATGCATTTTCTTGGAATCCATAAGTAACTAAAGCCTTTGAACATCTTAAAGAGGAAATGTGTCAAGCACCGGTTTTAGCTACACCAGACTTCACAAAAACCTTTATTATGGAATGTGATTCCTCAAAGAATGGAATTGGTGTTTTTTTAATGCAAGAAGGAAGACCCATTTATTTTGAAAGTCATCCAATCAAGGGAAAGTATTTACACAAGCCAATTTATGAGAAGGAAATGTTGGCAATACTACATGCACTAAAGCAGTGGAAACATAACCTAATGGGAAGACACTTCAAGGTAAAAATAGATCATGGTAGCCTTAAATATTTTTCGAACAAAGATTATCTTTAAGAGCAACAAAAATGGGTCACCAAGATGTTGGGTTATGACTTTGAAATCATCTACAAAAAAGGGAAGCAAATTTTTTTTGCATATGCACTCTCAAGAAAGGATGAGGAAGTGGAAGCATTTCTTTGTGCCATTTATATGATCCAACCTTATTAGATAAATGAATCAATGGATGAATGGAAGAATGATGAAAAGGTGTGAACAGTCATTCAAAAGTTGCAGCAAGATCCCAATACATCTGATACATTTATTTGGAAAAATGATCCTGTGTCAAGAAGATTTTTTTTGGGATGGCCTTAAATCTGATATTTAGAAGTTTGTGGTGGAATGTTTGGTTTTCCAACAAAATAAATTTGAGACAATGAAGACATCGGGTATGTTACAAACTTTGGCCATTCCAATTCAGTGTTGGGAGAAGGTCTTAAGGGATTTTATCACATGTTTACCCAAGTCTGAAGGAAATTGTGTCCTCACAGTGGTAGTTGATAGACTGACCAAGTATGCACACTTTTGTGCATTATTTCATCCTTTTAAAGCCAATATAGTTTCTACTACATTTATGGAAACAATTAAAAATCTAAATGGAAATCCAAAGATTATTGTAAGTGACAGAGATCCCATTTTCACTATAAAATTTTGGACGGAATTATTTTCTTGCCTTGGTACTCAATTAGCTCATGGTTCATATTATCATCCTAAATCTGATGGGAAAATTGAGATAGTGAAAAAATGTTTGGAAGGATATCTTCATTGTTTTGTATCTGATAAACAAACATAATGGGTCAAGTGGTTACCTTTGGTTGAATGGTGGTATAACACTTCCTTCCATACGACAACAAAAATGACCCCATTTATGGCACATTATGTATATCATCCACCTTTCATCACATCATCTTTAAGAGAAAATTCTAAGGTTCAAGTAGTGGAAGATCACATCAAACATCAACAACAAGTTCTCTAACTCTTAAACGATAACCTCACTCTGGTGCAGAATCGAATGAAACAACAGGTCGATCATCATTGTAGTGAAAGAAGTTTTGATGTAGGCAACTAGGTATTTTTATAGCTACAACCATACAAATAAATGTCCCTCAAGCAAGCTAAGAAGGATAATAAATTATCACCCAAGTACTATGGTCCTTTAAAGGTGCTGCAAAAGATTGGTACTATGGAATACAAATTGGAGTTGCCTACATCTTCCCAAGGACACACAATTTTCCATGTTTAATGCTTAAATAATGTTATTGGTGACAAGCTCTCAGTTCAAACAGTATTACCAGAACTTGAAGAAGAAGGAAAAATCATATTGGAGCCTAAAGCAGCCAAGGAAACAAGAACTTACCTGCTGAAGATCCTACATGAGAGGATGAGAATTTTATACAAAAACATATAAAACTACTCAAACGTTGAGGACAACACTTTTTTTAAAGAGAGATTCATGTTAGGTCCCTATAATACTAGTGTAGCCCATTTATTATTATTGTTAGTGTAGCCTCCTATTGTTATTGGTATGCCCATGTAGCCCCCATATTGTTAATGTTGTGCTCCATAGAAGCCCACTATTGTTATTGTTGTGTCCTTACATTATTATCTTTATATATGCTCTAATTATATTGTGACCCCTTAAAATCCTATATATACCAAGGAGGTCTTGTCATTTGTATCATCCCAGAATTTTTCATTTATGTGATGTAAATGAGGTTGCCCCCTCGAACAGGCTATTTATCAAGTCCTTGATCTATCTTTTCTTCTATTTTGTGAGTTGGTTGAAAAACAATCAAGGAGTAGGCAATTGATGCCATTGGAGTCAAATTTAGTGGAGAAGACACATCCTGTAGCATTGAAGGGAATTTGATAACCATAGCAGAATTTGGGTCCTCTAGTTTTTTGTAATGTTCCTATTTTTTTGTAGAATTTTGTAGAATTTTTCCTACAAATCAGATAGCTTTGATGCCATGTAGAACTTTTTCTACAAATTAGCTAGATCTAATAGCATGTAGAAATTTCCCACCTGTAGATCAACCTGGTAATGCAATGTACTAAAGCAAAACACTTGATCTACTTCTACAAACAATTTAGCGGAAGCTTAATCAACCATGAGCAACATCAATAAGAACACATATTACTAATATGGAGAAATCAAACACGGATAACGCAGAAGATATAACCAGGGGAAAGCACCAGCCTAAAACCCCAACATTGTATTATCAATCAAGTGGAAATCCTCTTCAACATACAAAAAGAATCAGCTCAATAGCTATCATGCTCTCTCTATAATCAGAAGATCCTGATGATCTTCAATCAGAATATGAAAATCATGGACTACCTAGGCCTCAATATATAGGCCACAAGTCCTCCAATCTCCTATAATAGATCCTTATCCATGCAAGGAATACTTACTAGAAACATCCAAGCATCTGATAGTACAATGTCCCACATTTGATCTCAACTGGGTCTCTGACAGAACCGACATGCAACAGTTATCCATGAGTGAATCCTCAGTTATCTAAAATAATAGTTGTCACATGCATGCAAGCATCAATAAACTATATTTTATTATTTTAACAACTTGTTAAAATAATCTAACTGGACTTGACTAGTTAGAACTAAGTCAATTGATTCTCTCATTATAGAACTCATACTTATTCCCTCAATCAGTGGATGAAATTAAGGATAAATTCCTCAATCACTGGGACAACTCATGTGCATGCTCACAAGGACTTCAAATTCGAATTTCCTTAACTAATTAACTCCACTGAATTAATTAATTAATATTTCCAACTGTTGTTAAGACCAATATTAATTTTACTTCCTATAGATAGACTAGGGACTGATATAAATAGGAAATGACCCAGAAATGTTATTTTTAGCAGTTTCACCTCTCACCCAAGGTGGCCAATGACCTCACTGGTCAAACTGCTATTTTTAGACATGCTATTTTTAGCAGGATTATTTTTAGCACGTTCTAAATTTAGCATTTCTTGTTGCACACTTTTCAACATTTTTATGTACTAAAACTATGAACT
>APFE031221513.1:0-37765 GCA_000404065.3 Pinus taeda | reverse complement strand
CAATTGACTTCCATCATGTCCATGATCAATACTAAAAAAGAACAATTGGCCTTCCTCTCTTGCTTTCAATTTTTTTACCATTGAAACCAAAAAGTGAATAGGTTGGAAAATTTTGCAACAATAAAGGAAATTTACGTCTTTGTAATCAACTTTAAGGCTTATGTATAACCACCCCCTAAGTCATTTATGAACCTCATTTATCTCATTAACGTGAAGCACCTATTGGAATGTGGTGTGGTTGCAATATGGGCTAGCAATGACATATGTTTGATAAGACCACCCCCTCATTCATGCATGGTTATTACAACACTCATTCAAGGTTATGATTACCACATGTACTCCCACAGATTGCATTTGGGATTTCTTGCATGGTGACAACCTTAGTCTGTCATTTGGCCTATCCTTGTAACCTTGTGATATTATGTTCCTACACAACACTATTTCAACTTGGGCTCATCCATCCTAACATGCTCCTACTTGATTTTCCTTGCAATTTGAAGACATCAACCTTATTTTCCTATCACCCTTTTATTTTTGGATGGTTAGTGCTTGGAGACCCATGAAGGTTTTCCTTACATGTCATAATGCTCAATATTTTCCCTTCTTATTATTTTTTGACATCCCAAGATAGCTTTTTCCATCTTTACTTGCATCATTGAACCATTGACAATAATGCCTGTATGGTGGATTCTCTCCTTTAGCCTATCACGAAGCTCACTACCCTAAGTTTCTTTATTTCATTACACTCTTCATCTTGTAATTCAATTTTGGTCGTCAATTGGAAGGTAGAAACAATCACCAATTGTCTAACAAAGTCAATTATACCCTTCAACATGGAATATTCATAACTACGACACATGAGGAAGCTATTGGAAAGCCATGAGGAAAGAATCAAGGAGCTAGGGATGCAATTAAGCATCAAAGATGAGAAAGATAAGTAATTTTATTCCCGATAATCAGAACTCATGACAAACAAAGTTCTCTTCACTAGTGTTCCAAACATAAATAATTTCCTCTCTTGAAAATAATGGTAAAGTTATTTTGGTTTAATTATCACCCCTCTCCTCCTACATATTATATTCCCTTACCCCCTGGTCACTTCTTCTCAACATCATCGAGACAATTCTAAAAAAGTCACTGCATAAGATATGGTCTAGCCAAAGGAACACTCCCCTTTGACACATCAATACTCAAGGAAAGAAGCAACTACAGACTCAACAAAGGAGAAAAATTTGGATGAATGAATAAGCCATATATCTTTTTTTTTAATTTTTTGAATGCATTAAAAATACTACTTTCTAGTCTTTTTTATGATATATGTAACAAGAGTGTTTCAAGCCCAAGTATACTAGGAATATATTCTTAAAGAAATAGGAAAAATTTTGATATGGACAAGTATCCTTAGTTTAGATAGGGAAAGCCTCTTTGTAAACCCTCCGCATGGATTTTGCATTGTATCTTCACTAATCCTTGTTTAAAAAAAACATGCAAATGAGGGAAATAAATAATTTTAAATATTAAATCCAATATATTATATATATATATATATATATATAGTATATATATATATATATATATATATATATTAATTGTATATTGTGAGTGTAATTAAGAGTAAAATTATTATTATTACTATTATTATATTATTATTATTTTAAAACAATTGAATTTATTGTATCTTGAATTTGTTAAAGTCTTATCTTCTTTTTCTACTTTTATTTAAATATATGACTTCAAAAAAAAGATCACATTGTGAGATCCACTTTCCTCGCTCATGACAATTTGATGTAAAACAATCAACTCTCTGCACTCCCATAAAGTCGTATCTTATTTATAATTCGCAACACCATAAAATGAAGAAAATTAGGATCGTTGTTGCAAGGAAGACTCAACTAACTTCCCAACATCTAAGATAAACAATTGACTATATAATAACATTGAGATGTTTATTTGTTTGTCTTCATTTGATTTACTCTTCAATATCTCATGATGGAAAGAATTTACTATTAGAGAGTAACCATTATTGGCTAATTCAATTGTACTTGAATTTCATTACGCTTAAATCATCAATCCAAGTTGGTAAACTTGTTAAGTATAATGCAAAGTATATGCGGGGTCTAGTTTCTCACCTTATCTATTAAATCCCAACATGAAAGTAAAGTCTAATCTATAGGAAGTAATTTTAATCTAACTAATTCAAGATAGTCATGGTTCTAAACATTTTTAAATCATCTTGTCAAGTAAATAATTGTCATGAGACAATCACTAAATCAATTAAACATATCATTTATAATTTTAACTATTAAATTTTGCAATTTGAAAATGAATACGTATTTATTCAATCTAAACATTCATATGAATAGCCTAACCTCCATTGTGTTGACAATCAAATTGTGAGAAAATTATAAACACACCAAACTGTAACAAGAATTTAAAGTCCTGGAAATTGAAATAATTGAAATTGTTTACAATCAATCTAGAATTGAAAATATTAATCAAGCAATGAAAATTAAATATTAACTAAGCATAAAAAATATTAGTAACTAAACAAAATTTAAAAGAGAGAGAAAAACACATTTTCTAGTTTAGTTATGTGCTGCTAAGAAAGTCTTATAACCCTTGAAACTGCTACAACACTACACTATCCAATCATTTATAAATAAACAACACTTGCACTCCAAAGAATCAATAAGTATTAAAATATAAAAATGCTTTCCAACAACAAGATTGTCTTGTCCCTTGAAATGAAATACTTTACACAGTTTTAAAATAGTGAACATTGATATCTTTAATGCAAGAGTTTAGAACTATTTAACCATAATCTGATCTTGTGGATCATAAAATAACGTTGTCAAATATTATGAGAAATTAATGGTTGTACGCATGAATTTCTCATATGTAATCTAGAGATCTTTCTAGTTTGATTCACGTGGATTTAATGAGTGGCCTGCACTAGAACCATGTTTCCAAATTGTGTGCTTTTCCGTCGCTTTAACTTACTCTCCCGTCGTCTTATTGAACCTTTTACTTCACTCATATGTTATCGTGGAAGGCGTTGGATTCGATACAATATGTGGACAAGCTTAGGATAACTATTCCCCACATCCTCCGAACTTATGGGTTCGTTGTATCATCCACCTAATTGTGTATACCTGTGAATCAACTACAAGATCAAAGATTGGCTACATAATGGTTTTTGTAGCTACAACATTTAATTTCTTTCTCAAAAGAATATATGAAACTGTAGAAAATTGACATTTTTACCTTGAATTTCTATGATTTGTAACCCTATGTAGCTTAGGTCATGATTTATACCAAAATGATACCATGGGAGCATGAGATGATGAATATGGTAGGCTTCTAAAGACAATAAGAAAAATAAATGATGGAAAGATTACACAAAGAGTTCATTCTTGGGACCCAACAACCATCTCTACTCCTCTAAATTTGAGTGGTTGTGCTCTCCCCTCCCATGTTGAGCAATAGTTTTATATATGTGTTTTATTCGTATGGATATATTGAATATTGAATTGTGATATGATAGTTTCATGTCTACAATAGATTTTATTATGAAGCTTGTCTCAGCATTACTTTTGTTAAAAAATTATGGACTTTTGTATTTTTATCATCATCCGGAGTTGTAGTGATTACATCCATTGAAGCAATTTTTTAATCAGGTGAGGGATCCATTGATTGCTTAGTGTCTAATATGATATGTACCTAAAGTTGAAAAATTTATGTGATGTTAGATGTTATTACTAGGATTATGTAAGGCTTGCTCAAGCCTGAATGCCCCATAAGATAGTTTTAAGCCCCATAGGTGGCTCCCAACCTCAACCCCTACCCATAATATTTGAATCAATAACTTGATGGGGACTAAACCCCACACAAAAAAATTGTTCTACACCTCTTGGGTTCACCAAATACTCTTATTCACATTGACAAGTTAATTTTTAAATATGGATTTGCTTCTCGTGAACTCAAGACTTATCCAGATGCTTTCACCCATGCTGATGAATGCATTTTAACCTTGGTAGATGTATTCATGTTGAGAAATATATTTTTGAATTGCCTAGAAACTAACTTAATATAAATTTATTATGTGGTTTTCGTTTATATTTGTGGTTTTTTTAACAAGAAAATAATTTTGCATTAAGCAAAAATTTACAGTCGAACACACACACTTGAACATTGGAACCAGTACTATAGAGAAAAAATTGTCAATGATTCTAAACAAGGTAAAAAATTGTCCTCCTCCCATCAAAATAAGGGGAGATCCAATACTAGACATTTTGAGCCTTGAGCCAATTCTTTCTTGAGAAGAAGAGTATATTCTTACAAATTGCTTGCATAAGATAGTACAAAAAAAACATTTCTAAGAATTAACTAAAATCGACCCTGAATTAGAACCATGAGAAGCTAAAGAATGATGGGAACCAAATTTTGTAGATTTCTTGTTTTGATCTTCTCTACTTCTTATGAATGGAGGAGAATATCATTGATTTCTTTTTAGAACATCTGAATAGGAAGGAGAAGAAGAAAGAGATTGACCTCTTTCTCTTCCTCTGAATCGGTCTCTTCTTCCTTATTATATGGAGGGGTTTTGTTATTATCCTTAGAAGTAGTCACTTCCTCAATAGGTGAATTGGTGTTCCCTGAAGGCATATGATCTATTTTTGGCTGATCGTCTTCAACTTTTGCCACTGAGGACTTCAAAGCTTCATATCTATTACTGGAGGAAGAACGTCGATGAGATTCAAGTCTGTGAGAATGAGATCTCTTATATATATGGTTCTTGTGCTTCCTTGAAATAACTTTGAATGCTCCTTGCTCATTGAGAATATGGTGAATTGATAGAAGGAGACCAAGACGCTAGAGCTTTTGGATAGCTTTTTGTAAAGTACCATACTCATGGAAAAAATTGCATTTAAAAGGAATTTGATTTTAATCTGGAACTAAAGATGGGACTAGGCCTCAAATTTAAGTTGAATCATCTTAGGGAATCCTTTTGCAAAATCCATTCAACACAAATATTGGCACATGAGAAGTTATTGTCCTTTCCCTGAGAATTGGTAATGTAGCATCCTAATTTGTCACCTATAGCTTTGAAAATTCAACACCATACTAAAGAACTGGAAGATACAACAATCAAATCCATACAGGCACATAAAAGTTTTCCATGGTAGGATTAAAATCTAGAGTCCAGTGGGTGAAAAACATCCCCTTGGATCCCATGAAATAGGGCCCATTTCTGTAGATAACATCCCTATCCTTATTGCTTTAAAACAAAAGAAGAAGAAAATAATTGTTTCCACAATATAAAGTACAAATGGTTGATTATCTACCTAATTAGTATAGTGTTGTCACTTCTACAGCACCCTCCAAATTTTCACTACATTCAAATTTTGGAACCTACCTAATTGTCGCATCAAGTGTCGCTTTGGTCATCAAGTTTCATGTCAATTCATTCTACATGTTTCAAGTGTCGTCACATTTTTTAGAACATCTCTAATGCTTTGCATGGTCATAACACCTTTGTTCATTGTAAAATGACACTTTTGGTCGTAGTCACACACATTTTGTTCGTTGTACTTAGGGAGTGTTTGTAAAATGGATTTTTGATGTGTACTTTTCATTGCTCAAGCCTATCTAATTCTTATTGATGAGTTGTATGTTTCACACTTTCTTTCATGTCTAAACTCATTGTGTTTGCCCCTTGTTCTATCTTACATACATAGACAAATTTTGGTTGCACAACTTAACCCATTAAGGCTAGGAGCGCATGGTGCACTCTTAAGCCTTGATAAGGACTCCTTTGTTGTTTGGAAGTGTGCCTTGTGCACTTAAAAAGCACATAGCGTACCCCTAAGCCTTATTCATCTTCCTTGTTCCAAATTGAAACCTCAAAGAATGTCTTCCTCCTTGTTGAGCGCACGACGCATCATCATGACTTCTTTAACCTTCAGCAATACGCCATGTGCCCTCCTTGAATCTCTTGAGTGCATGAGCACACCCTAAATCTTTGGAGCTTCATCCTTTCAGCCTTCAACATTATGCCTTGCACCCTCCTTGGACCTCTTGATCACATAAGCACACCTCGAAGCTTAATTCATTTGTACTTCGACAATGTGACATGTGCCCCCACTGTCTCCCTTGAGCACACAGCGCACTTGGGAAGCTTGAATGCTCTTTCTTCGTCCTTTGGGCCTACACCCTCCCTTGAATTTTTCTCTCTCTTGTTGAGCGCATGAGTGCAATTTGAAACCTTGAAGCCCTTAGTCCTTCCCTCCTTCGTAGTGCGCCCTTGCGTCGAGAAGTTTCCTTGTCCTTTCCGAACGCACTATTAATTCATGAATAGAAAATTTGCATGAGACATGTTAGAATAGGATATTTTTTAGGTTGATGTTTTCTTTCCATGAATTATATCAGTTACGGGTATTCCAAAACAGAATTGCAGGGATGCATGAAGAGATTGGGCAAAGAGGAAGGTCAAAGGAAGCATTCAAGAACGAAGAACACATTGAAATCCTAACGATCGAAGCAACTCAAAATACTCCATGAGATCAAATACCCTTTGGAGGGTGAATACATTAACAACATGAAAGTTCCATACAATATCAAAGACACGAGTGGTAACCTTGTCACCTATTGAAGAAAGTCCATGTCATCATTCACTATGATTCCAAGTCATCAATGGTAGTGACTCATCATGTCCTCAGCGCATGATGATGTGGAAGCTATGATGTAATCATGCAATATTGTAAAGACAAAGAAGTGGATGTCCAAGAGTCATGTATGGACAAAAGAGCCATGTATAGAAGTCCAAAATACATGTAATTTCAAGATTCATATGCAATTCCAAAAGTCATTTAGAAGTCCAAGAGTTATAGAAGGCCAAAGGTCATTAGAAGTTGGAAAGTCAAGAGTCATGAGGATATAAAAGGTCATGCCTCAAGTTATAAAAGGATCCTCATTACTCAAGAGAAGGACTTTTAACCTTGGCTTCTCCCACAAGGCATTAAGAAGAAAGAGATAGTACTTTTGGGGAGCAAATAGTGGCTCTAATGCTCCATTATTGGAGCTAATGATGTTCATTGTACTTATGTATGTTAGAACCTTTGCTTAATACTTGAATCCATTTGGCCAGCACATTTTCATGCATGAATCATAGATGTTTTGAGACTATTCTTATAATGTTTGTGCTTTATGTTAGATTTCATATGTACTAAATTAATTGAACTATTTCGATGACTTTGGTGCTTAACTTGTTGAAAATGTGTTGTCATGATTTAATGATCATTGCATCAATGTGAACTACTTCACTTGATGTCTAATAATTCTTTCTCATTTATGTGTGTGTGTGTCTCTATTATATTAGTTCTATTACTTATCTTTTAGAGGATCACTTTCTTTCCCTTGTAGTAAAAGAACCTTGATACATCTACAATCGAACATTTCACAAGGCACACTCTCTTGCTCATTCAAAAGCACATGTGCACTACTCTCTCATCCTAATTGCTTATGACAAGGAAAATCTTTAAGTAAATGGCAATCAAGTCGTATTTCTAGATGGGACTTCTACACCAAATGATTTGAGGTCTAATTGGGACATATGATATCGGGGATAACCCTGTATGTTGGTGGTATCTAGTACTGTCAACATTCTAGTGCTAGAAAAAGGGAAGACAATTTTTTATGGTTGATAACTCTTCACATCCCAATCATTCATCTTCTAGAAGAGGCAGTAATATCTTGAGCACAATACCAACTCATATTCCCAAAGTAGAATGGTCTTCTCAACCCAGTCTTGAGTTGGTTTACGAAGTTACTTACGAAAAAATTCAGGTAATTCAACCTATTACCCATCAGTTTGTGAAATCTATCGATTTACTCCATGTTGCTCATAATCTTCCTCATCACCCCAAGAATAAAGAAACAACTTGCACTGGTGTATTCGTTCCATCGGTGGAAGATTTGGTCTTCGCCACTCTTGAGGAATTAGCAGAATCTTTAAAAGACACAGTTCAGCAAGAGACTCTTCCACCCATTCATGAAGAGGACAAGGAAGATATTGTTGTTTCTAATGGGTAACAGTCGGCAACTGATTTTGAGTTCAATGAAGGCCTGAATGGTGAAGGAGAGTGCGCATCAAATTCAAAAAGGGAGGATGAAAAAAGAGACGAAGACATGGTCGATCAGGACTTGGATTGGATGGACCAAGGGCCACTCGCTCTTCCAGATAACGTTCATATAATGCATATACATCAGGAGAATTTGTTATCTAAGTTTGATCTTGATAAGAAGAATAAGGCAAAAGATCATATCGATGATTTGTACATGCATCTACGGATGTTAGAGGTATGGTATGCTGATGTTGCCTGTAGTATTTTTCATTCACATTAGAGGGTAGAGCATCAGCATGGTACCATATTCTACCTGTTAATTCAATCCATGGATGGAGGGGGTTTAAGAAATTGTTTTTGGAGAAATTTGTCGATGACAAGACTCTTGCCATGTTGTTAAAAGAGCTCAGAAATATTAAGATTTGGGAGAAGGAGAAAGTTAAATATTTCAACCAAAGGTTCAATCGCATATTAAACAAGTTTCCCCCATACACTCAACCTCAAGATTCTATCACTATTGATTATTATGCAGTTTCCTTGCCAACAAACATTTATGCTTTTTCAAAAGAGTTGCAAAATAGACATTGGCTTTAAACTTTGCAGAAGTGATCACTATGGAAAAAGACTTAAGTGCCATTGGAGTTATTATTGATGATGATGAATCTAAATACTCCAAGGAGACTGGAAAGAAGTCTCAACCTTCTTCGAGTAAAGATAAAGAAAAGGATTATGTTGATATTAAAAGTTTTACTAGATATTTAAAGGCACTCACTAATGAAGTTCAGAATTAAAGAGAAAGTCAAGTGAAACCTCTACCAGTAGAAAGCCCCCTAAGTCTTTCCCATTCAGAAGGAATAATAACAACAACAATCGACTGATAAATTTGCCTAGAGTTCAAATGTTGTGTTGAATATTGAAATTATAGGCATTGATAACTATTATTTCTTCCATCAGGAATGGCATTCAAAAACAATGTGCCCACAATGCAACCACAACATGAATTCTCTAGAACAAAATGTTGTTGATACTTTACTAGCATATGAGCAGTCCGAGCAAATAGAAGAAACAAATGAGCCTGCAACAGCTAAGGAAAGAAAAAGTATTGGACATGCAATTAACACATTTGATTTTATTCTTAGTACTTACAAGAAGAGTGTTGAAGCACCACTTAAGCTGCACCCTCCGAAGCAGATTGGTTATTATAGTTTAAGGAGAAAAGGGTCCATTCCTGAACAGGAGGTGACAAGACAAAATTTCAAGGAGCAATCATTAAGAAGGATTTCTAATCCAGGTGGATGTTGGTGGCTACCCACCTATCCCACTTGGACCCCCACAACTGCCTCTTTCAGTTTTTTCAGTTTCCTTAATTGTAGCACAGTTTACTATTTTTAGCAGTTTTTCAGGTCCTAAACTTCCGGAGCCATTTTAAGGCCCTAAATGATGTTTTTTTGGAAAACTTGAAGCAACATGGGTCCATGGACTGATGTTCCTCTTCCCAAAGTTATAGTCCTCGGATAGATATTTCTAATGAGCTATTGTCCACATCAAACATAGCTCGTATGCCAAAGTTAAGACCCTGGGAACTTGATGTACCAATTTACCCAAACGAGGCCCACAGTTTGGCATTTCATATCCTAGGGTTAGGTTTTTGGATGTTTAGTGATCAGGGGCTCATGTCCCAGGTGTCATAAAATGCTCAAAAATGAAAGTGCTCAGAACTGGTTCGAACTAGAATGACCGGATAGAGCTCGTCCTCCTGATTCTGGCACTGTGAACGGTTTGAAAAATGGTCTCCGTATGCAGAAGTTATGCCAAAAAGAAAATCACCCAATAACCCTTAATTTTGTATTTTTTTCAAAAAAAAAATAAAATAAAATATTCCTGGAATATTCTTTTTGTATGTCCAGGTTCACGAGTTTTTGGCATGTTAAAAGGTTAAGGGAGGCACAGGGAATCAAGCCCATGACTTCCTTTGTATTAAAGGCAGCGTCTTACCAATACTCTACACCAGCGGAACTTGTTTTGTGTGACAAACAAATTATACTTAAAGGTTAACACAGGTTTGGGTGGGGTCCGTAAAGGGCCAGCTCCCTTGCCACAGGACTTCACGCCCAGAACCGTGGCCTAAACCTTCACAAACGGCGGTCAACAAACTTTATGGTTAATGCAACAATAATGTGTGATCATATGTTAAGGCGAAAACCACGGTTAAACCAACAGTTCAACTAACGGTTTAGCGCTAAAACCGAGGCAAACCACCAATTCCACCAAATCAGTCATATGCGCCTTAAATTGAACTGTCAGTCATCTAACGGTTATGGTTTATTTTGGCAGACTTTTGGCGGACCTGCCATATTTGGCGGGCTTATCTGGCCTCCAACTTTAGTTAACTGGAGTTAAATCAAGGACAAAGAGGCAATTCAGTAAATGAGCCATAACTTTGGCTAGGAAAGGCCTTTTGAGACGAATTTTTTATTTTTATTTTGACTAATCAAATGATTTTGAAGCCATTGGCACAGGTTAGAGAGCAATCAAAGGTCGTTTGTAGGTGTTTTTGCTCCATGGAAGTTCTAGGAGCCACTAGGGCCCAGTATTGTGCGAGTTGTATAGGGTTGCAGGTACCCATTGGATGAGAACCAATAGTCATTCCTGACTGATTTAAGCGTTATGAATCCATTTTTATAGTCCATTTTTCCTATTAAGGCTTATATTCAGCTGTACAACATTTTGATATTTTAATCAAATTAAGGACATGCCCATTTGGGCGCCTTGGACCTAGCAGATATAGCCCAGGAGGGGTGAACTGCTTCATCAACTTCTTTTGCATCTGTGGTTGAGTTATTTTTCTGAACAAATCTGTTTTAGTATGTTAAACAGAGAAATGAATTAATTCTACTACACATAAAAGGGTCATAAATAGCTGAAAAACTCAATTGTTTTTAACTGCAAGACATGTACATCTTTTAAACATGTATGTTTACTGAATTGAATACCTTGCGAAGCATTTACAAGTAGTTTCATATTCAGATCATTTAGGGTTTTCCATTGTTTCTCAACAATAAATAGGCCTTCGAGCCTCATTGTAAGATAGTTCAGATGCATGTAGCCGCCACATCTCTTCTTAGAGATAAGCTACCATCGCCCTAGTTGGTTTATTTCCATTTCTGTTTGTAATCATATTCAGTATTTTACATTACTGAAATGAAGTAGTATTTATGTTGCATATCTGTATTTATGGTTATCCCTGTAATTTTTTACGTTCCTATTTAAATCTGGATCAGTGGTATCAGAGGAGTCTTCTCTTTCTGTGTCTTTCTTTGCGTGTCCCCAACGATGTCAGTATATAAGGAGTTAGGGCTTGAACTGGTCGAACCTTTGCAAGACCAACCTCGCAAATCTCGACGACCTCCCATGGCGGATGAAAATAAAGACGAGGGGGCAAGAGATCCTATCAAAATATTGCTCGAAGAGGCCCTTGAGCGACAAAGGAATGTGATGATGGAAAACTTTGCCTAGATCCTTCAGTGGCTACCCAGAGGCGACGCATCAACTTCCAACAGCTACTCTGGAAATGTCACACCCTTTAAGCTACAAGTCAATTTTGAAATCCCCATATTCGAGGGTCAGATAGACACAGATGCCATAGATAAATGGTTAAATTTGTTAGAAGGGTATTTTTATGTTCATGATTTTTCTAGCCAGCAAAAGATCACTTTTTCACTTCTCAAAGCAACCCCCCACATCAAGGACTGATGGGAAACCTACTGCAAGCAGAAGGATGAAAGTACGAACTCATTGTTTTCAGCTACTCCCACTTGGAATTCATTTTGGGATGCCATCAAGGAGTAGTACTACCTTTTCAAAAGCTATGAGGACAAATACATAAAGTGGACCACGCTGTGGCAGGGAAGGGACCAAGATGTGTCATAGTTCACAAACATTTTTCATACTCTTCGCACACAATTGGGTATCAAGGATTCTGAGCTGCATTTGGTACTCAAATACCGTGGCTACCTACACAGGTACATCCAGGATGATATGGAGTTCTTGGACATCTCATCACTCATCAAGGCATACCAATATGCTGTCAAGATTGAGCATAAGTTTAAACAAAAGAAGAGAGACTTTGGATCTGCGAATCCGAAGAACAAAGGACAAATCCAAGGCGGGGTGACCCAAGACAACTCGTCGAAGTTGCAAGAAAAGAAAAACACCACGAATTCAAAGAATGACACAAGAAAGTGGTGTGAGTTCCACAAGAGCCCCACTCACAACACAAGTGAGTGTCAGACCAAGCAGTCACTGGTGGCCGAGTTGGAGGCTTTAGAATCAGATGCATGTTGTGACCCTGAGTTAGAACCCGACAAGGGGAATGGCAAAGGGAAGCAGATCATTGATGTAGAGCCCAGCGCCACTGTTGCCACCACCAAGATCTAGAAGAACGAGCCTGAAGGTCTAGAGGAGAGGGAGCGAATTTTCCACTTACAAATGTGGTTGAAGGGTTCGCCGCTGCAATTCATTGCAAATAGTCGCAGCCAAAAGAACCTCATTTCAGCAGAGGTCGTGAAGCGGTTGAGCCTATCAACTACACCACACCTGTAGCCGTACAATATCCAGTGGCTTCACCAAGGATGAGATCTCTGAGTTCACCAACAATGTCGCCTTCCCTACAGCATCGAGCCCTTCATAAACGAGGTATTGTGTGATGTTGCACCTCTGGATGTTTGTGATGTATTATTAGGCTATCCATACTAGTGGAAGCGACGTGTTGTGTATGAGTCAAGGTCTTGCGTTGTTATTATTTCTTTGGGTGATTCATTATACAGGATACCGGAGGTAGCCCCACCTACTGCCAACTCTTTGATCTCTGCTAAGAAATGCAACAAGAACATCTTCCATACTAGGAAATTTATTTTTTGTTTGGTTCACTCCCAAAGTAAGGGGAATATCGTTGCCACATCCATGACCCTCGCGAAGGTTTCCTCAATGCAGCAACAGCAGTAGAGGGATATGGTCATGAGAGAAGACAGGAACATCTTCTCCTCACCTACAGGGGTACCATTGCACTGTTAGGTCAATAATTCATTCAATCTGACTGCCAGAGCACCTCTACCCAACGGGCCGACATATCGTCGCTCCATTCTGAAAAAATGACAAGTTTCAAGTGGGCGACAAAGTGTGGTTGCATCTGCAGAAAGAACGCCTTACCAGAACCCATCGGAAGCTCAGACCACTCCAACATGGTCCTCACACCATTACCAAGGTTGTGGGAAACATTGATTTGGAGCACATCATTCCCCCATTCCTTCGCCTACACTGAGTGTTAAATTTGGACTGCCATCGACCATTACTAGACACATCAGATATTGCAGAACAGCTCACCAAGGACCAATTTCAGCAGAAGTTTCCTCATCTCATGGAGGAACTCAATGCAATGGGGACAATTGCTTCGTAGTGGGGGAGGAATGATCCAGGTGGATGTTGGTGGACACCCACCTATCCCATTTGGACCCCCACAACTTCCTCTTTCAGTTTTTTTCGGTTTCCTTAATTGTAGCACAGTTTACTATTTTTAGCAATTTTTCGGGTCTTGAATTTCCGGAGCCGTTTTGAGGCCCTTAACGACGTTTTTTGGGAAAACTAGGAGAAACATGGGTCCATGGCCCAATGTTTCTCATCCCGAATTTATATTCCTTGGATTGATCTTTCTAATGAGCTATTATGTGTGTCAAACAGAGATCGTATGCCAAAGTTACGACCCCAGGGAGTTGATGTACCAATTTTCCCAAACGAGGCCCACAGTTTGGTGTTTCATCTCCTAGGGCTAGGATTTTGGATGTTTAGGGTTTTCCATTGTTTCTCAACAATAAATAGGCCTTCAAGCCTCATTGTAAGACAGTTCAGAGGCATGTAGCCACCACATCTCTTCTCAGAGATAAGCTACCATCGCCCTAGCTGGTTTATTTCCATTTCTATTTGTAAGCATATTTCAGTATTTTACATTAATGAAATGAAGTATTATTTCTGTTGCATCTCTGTATTTATGGTTATCTATGTAATTTGTTGCGTTCTTGTTTAAATTCGGATCAATTTCACCACCAACCAATCCTGCTAAGAGTGCACAAAATAAGTCTGGAAATATTATCGCTTCTAAGAACACTTCCATTAGCAACAAAAATAAGTTTATCAGTTCGAAAGTGTCAAATAAAGCTACTCCTCCAGACACTTCAACACTTCCTACTAAAAGCAAAGCCATTGATTATAATATCGTTGAAGACATGAAAAGAGCTTGTGCCAATATTTCCATCTTTGAGCTCACAAAGATAGTAGGCTAATGTGAACTTCTTGCCCAAGCCTTCTTACAACCTTCATCAGGTGACAAAGCTTCTACTTCTCAAAAGTTGTCTGGTAAGTCTTCTAGAACTCTCGAACCTATAGTTAATGTTGTAACTTTAGATGCTAACAATCTCTTTCCCCCTTTCTTGCTAACTTTTGAAATATTTAATTACCATGTCCATAATTGTTTGGTTGACTTAGGTGCATCTATGAATGTAATTCCATTATTTACTGCTAAGAAAATTAACGCTAAATGGGATAAAATTGATGCACAAATAATCCAGTTGGACGGATCCCTTGTCCAAGTTATTGGTGAACTCAAGAATTTTATTATCCATTTATCATTTGTTCATCGAGTACACCAATGTATAAACATCTAATTTTGGGCATCCTTGAAGCCTATGGCATACTCTTGAGTCAAGATTGTTCTAGTAAATTACAAGGGTATTTTGTTATAGATTAGTCACACTTTTGGCTTCCATATAAGGGCTAAAACAACCAAATTCGAGTGGAGAGTGAATCATACATGAAATACACTGTGACACCACCTGAGGGTCATAATGAGCATTTTTTTTGCATACCTAATATTTGGAAATTGCTTTTTGGGTGT
Organism: Pinus taeda; assembly: GCA_000404065.3. Lineage (NCBI taxonomy): Eukaryota > Viridiplantae > Streptophyta > Pinopsida > Pinales > Pinaceae > Pinus > Pinus taeda. The sequence goes on along the minus strand of APFE031221513.1, from coordinate 22,696 downwards.
TTTTTGGAAACTGATCACAGGTGTTGTCAAGCATAGCCATCACCTAGCCCACCTGGTACAGAGTTGGAGCTCCTTCCTTGTACTCCAACTAGTGCTAATGAATCATGTAACATAAATTTATGTAGTAATAGTAATAGTATAGGAACCAGTTTAGTAGTTGATGGTATTTGGACTTTATTCTTTGATGGTTCAAGAACACGGGATGGATATGGAGCTGGTTGTGTACTCATAGACCCAAATAATAAGAAGTACATTATATCATGTCGTTTGGAGTTTGGAGTTTGAGTGTACAAATAATAGGGTCTAATATGAAGCACTTGTGCTTTGTTTAAATGAATCCATCGTCCTGAAGGTAGAACTACTCAAGGTAATTGGTGACTCAAAAGTTGTCACTTGTCAAGTACGGGACATTATCCATTGTGTTTCACCAAATCTTAAAAACTACCAACAGGAGGTATGGAGATTGATTAATTATTTTAAAGCTTTTAATATTATTCATGTTCCTAGACTTAGAAATGTTGCAGCAAATGCATTAGCTAATGCTGCCGCTAGAACGTCACCTTTGAAAATTTGTTTTTCTATAGAGATTATATATAAAACATATGTGCCTTATAATGTCACTAATTTTCATGTTTTCAATGACAACCACTAGATAATCCATTTTATGGCTAATGCGGACGTGTTTAAAGATGCCTCCATTGAGGAGGATGAGCATGACAAGCCTTTGTAGGAGGCATCTAATGCAATGAAAGGTAATACTATGCCTAGAGGTGTAGTGTCCTTTGAAAAATTATATGACCTGCAAAATTGGTTCAAAGGATCGATTAACACTAAGACTTAGATCTCAAAGCTTTCATTTGAACAAATCAATATGGGAACTCAAAACAATATGAAATATGTAAACCTTGGTACATGTTGTTCTAAAAAAGAATGACGAGCATTCATTCGCCTGTTCAAACAATACCGTGATGTGTTTGAATGGAATTACGATGATTTAAATACATATGATACTCATATTATCCAACATGTCATTCCCATTAAGGAAGGGGTGAAGCATTTTCAGTAGAAGCTAAGGAAAGTTCATCTAACATTGGAACCCATGATCGAAAAAGAGTTCAGGAAGATACTTGATGCTCCAAATATTTTTAGGGTTAGACATTTGTTGACAGTGTTGGATCCACCATATTCTTAGATATTTGCCTCGGCTCTTACTTTCATCGCATGAGAGTTTTGCAATGGTACCTTCGAAAATCAAGGTTAGTGTGCCTAGTGAGTTTGCAACGTATCTATGTATAGGTTCTCTTACTGCAAAAGGGGAGAAAAGTGAGTGAGCCTCTAAGTGAGAGGTAATAGTACCACCGAGGAAGAGACACATGTGAACTGGGAAGGTTTGTCCAACATCCAGTGGAATAGTCCACAGCGGATGTGGTAGTCGTTAAAACCAAAGAACAAGGAAAGATATATCTAGTATCCTATGGAGTATTCCACAAGGATGAGACAGAAATGACAACCGTAACAGCACATTCCCAACAAAGTAATCACTAAAACAACCAAAATAGTTCAACTATCTTAGTACGTGTGAAACAAACATGAAATATAAATGCTCACAGAATAGTCTTACAAACATCCATAAGTCATGCATGGAAAAGTGTTGGCCCGAGAAGGCTTATGTATTAATTAAAAGTTCCACGACACACATTTACATCATACATCACTAGCCCCAATAGTGGGACATTGCAGCCACTCCTTTCTCCTCAAAGAACTAACTGAAACTCTCTATGATTTATGACAGGAGCCAAGGTGAAAATTCCCTTGCTCATACAATGAGGGGGTATATATAACCAAGGGGTGATGCTTGACCCTTGTGACTCTTTGGCTACTCTCATGATTGTGCAACTTCCTATGAATTTTCAACTGACATGACTCTTCATATTCGTGTGTGTCCATTGGAATTCCACATTACATTACATTTGATTTACAATATACATGGCTCATAATAATGATGTGGCCTTTGACAACTCATGACATGACTTGACATGACACTGATGACATGGAATGGCTTGCTGAGGTGGCAATGTCAAGCTGATGTTGTCGTTGAGTGATAGATGTATTCTTGGATGTGCTTTCTCTTCTCCTTTGCATAAATTGGTGGTGTGGGGTCTTCAATGATCTTTGGTCTTGAGAGGTAGTTGCATGCATGTGTTCCCATTTTCTTGTTCTTGATAAGTTCCTGTGCTAGTCCATTAGAAAGTGAGTATCTAGGCATGCTTCCCTCCTACTTTTCCTTTTTAATCATCTCGCCATGACTTGAGAGTGTATTTGTTCCTGCAATTCACTCATTACGAGATGAAATCAATCTGAAAACTCCCTACTCTAAGATGGTGCATTATCATCCATGGCCTGAGATTGGGACAAGTCACAGGTTGGGAGATAGAGCTCATTGACTGCGCATTACACAATTCTATTTGGCAGGGAGAGAGCTTGATCATTGAGACTGCACAGATCATAGCTCAAGCTTGATTGAGGAACTTTTGAGCACAGTCCTCACTGAGGAGAAAAATTGCGTAGTGGCCACTGGGAGATAGGATTGCACAGTTCAAGTCAACAGTGGATGGTGCAAGGTGAGGCAAAGGGAGGTCAGTTCTGCATAATTTCATAGGCAAGGAGGACTGGGCAGCAGAGAGGCTTGGAAGCCAAAATTACGCAGTTCTTGAGGATAATGAGCTCTAGCTAAGGGAGGACATTGGGGGACACCTTTGTGCAATTTTGGAGGCCCGAGGGATATCTCTTGTTTGTGTGTGTTTCTACTAGAGTGTTGCTACTACCTCTCTCTTAGAGGCTCACCTTCTTTTCCCCTCCACAGTAGAAGAATCTCAACACACCTATAACTAAACACTCATCGGGCCCAATTACTTGTTTTTCAAAGGAACATATGCATTCCTCTCTCTTGCTGACAATTAGAGCTAAGGAAAACCTTTAATAAAAAGCTAACTGGGTCATTATCCATATGGGGCTCTTATCCCAAATGGTGTGAGGTCTAATTGGGACCACATATTGGGGAGACCCCTTGAATGTTGGCAGGTCCAACACTATAAACGTTTTTGGTGCTAGAAGGAGAGAAACTAGATGTTTATGGCTAATAACCTCACCCGCCCTCATCATACTTCATCTAGTCATGGCAAAGATATTCTCAACACCTTCCCTACACATATTCCTGAAGTTGGCGGATCCTCTCAGCCTGGTCTTGAACAAACTTATGAAATATCTTACGAGCACATCTGGTCCATCTGGACCATAGCCCATAAGTTTGCAAAGGCTATTGGATTGATTCCTAAAGTATACAATATTCCTTATTTTCCAAAGAATAATGCAACCACTCCTACTAGAATACTAGTTTCAACATTCAAAGATTTGGTTCTCACCACCCTTGAAGAGCTAGCAGAGATTTCTGAAAGCGCAGAGAAATCGGAGCAGCCTCCATCTTTTAACAGTGGTGACAAAAACAATGTTGTACTCTTAGACAGTACTTTCTGCAAGTTAGGTGGTTACAAAGAGGAGGAAGAAGATCCATAATATTCTGATGAAGAGGGGGAGCACAAAGACAAAGATATGGCGGATCAAGATCTAGATTAGATGTCTCAGTGCCCACTTGCTCTACCAAGTGTTTTACACAAGATGTTGAGGCACCCAGAGAAGTTGTTAACAAAGTATGACCCTGACAAAGTAGTGAAAGCGGAGGACCATTTGGACAACTTCTACCTACATCTTCGAATTATTGGGGCGTGTTACAATGACGTTGCATGTAGACTTATCCCTTGTACCTTAGATGGAAGAGAAATTGCATGGTACCATAGTCTTCTTCTAAACTCAATCCAAAATTGGAATGGGTTTAAAAAGTTGTTCCTTGAAAAGTTTTCCGACGAAAAAAACCCTACCATGTTATTAAAAAAGTTGGGCAATCTGAAGATGGAGCATAAGGAAAAAGTTAAAGAATTTAATTAGAGGTTCAATCACATGTTGAACAGATTTCCTATAGATATGAAACCTCGTGAATCCATCACCATTTATTATTACACTTTTGTTGTACCGACAAGCATCTTGTAGTTCGTGAAGAGAACTACGAAAGGAACTTTGGTTAAAAATTACGAAGAGACCATTGCGGTTGAAAATGACTTGCACGGAATTGGATTCATCATCGATGATGAATCATCAAAGGACTCCGAATACATGGGAAAAATGTCTCGGGCCTCCTTAAGTAAGTCCAAGGATACATAAGCCACCAATCTTGAAAGCTTGGCCCTTACCATCAAGTATCTATCCAATGAGTTGGTAGAGTTAAAACAAAGGTCAAGTGAGACCACCATCAGCATCAAGCCCCCAAAATTCAACTTCTTGAGAAGGGTTGCCAACTTTGGTAGCAACAGAAATTAGCCATCCAAGTATGCACAAATCTTGAATATCGTGTTGAATGTTGAGAGCATGGGCATGGATCAATATTGCTCATTTCATCAAGAATACCATTTAGAAAAGACATTCCCACAATGGAATCATAGCATGAAGGCTCTAGTTGCTCATATCATTGACATTGTACTTTCAGATCAGAAGACTAAGCCAGCAAAATAAAAGGAAGAAATTGTTGTGGCTGAAGAAATTACAAGTGTTGGGCATGCAGTTTATACAGCTAGTTGTGTATACGCAACTGAAAAGAAAAATGTCGAAGAATCACCACTGAGTGAGGAACTAGCTCAAAAGTAGAACAGTCGATATAAGTTGGGAATCCAAGGTCCAGTTATCAAACCAGAGTTGACAAGGAAAAAATTGAAGGAACATTTGTTAAAGGAAGATCACTCTGCCTATCAACATAGCACAGAACACTCATAACAAGTCTGGAAATACTGCTACAATGAAAAATACTTCTACCAACAGCAAAAGAAAACCTACCATTCTGAAAGTATCAAATAAGGTTACTCCTCGAGACACTTCGACAATGCCCATCATGCTTGATTATAACATAGTAAAGATATGAAGAAAGCCTGCACTAACATTTCACTCTTTGAACTTACAAGAATTGCGAGCTAGCGGGAGCTGATTGTCCATGCTCTTGAACAGCCTGCCTCAGGTAACAATGATTCTTCACAGAAGGGATCTGGTAAGTCTTCTAGTCAGCTGGAATTTGTTCTTAATGCATTGACATTAGATGCTAACACATTCTACCCTCTTTTTTATTGACATTCAAAATTTTTAATTACAATGTGCACAATTACTTAGTTGATTCTGGTGCATTTGTAAACATAATGCCACTATCTATAGCTAAGAAATCAATGCAAAATGGGATAAGATAGATGCATAGATCATTTAGTTGGATAGGACTCTTGTCCATGCAATTGGTGAACTCAGAAAATGTGCTTATTCACCTTTCATCTTATTAATGAGTTCACCGATGCATAAACTTAATAATTATGGACATCCCGAAAGCATACAGTGTATTGTCAAGTAGAGACTGGTCCAGCAAATTACAAGGGTATTTTGCTATTGACTGGTCACATGTATGGCTTATGTATAAGGGCATAAACAACCAAATATGGGTAGACTTGAAACCTTACATGAAGAATACAGTCACACCCTTCGAGTCAAAAATTGAACCAGTTTTTTTTGTAGACCTAACCTTTGGTAATTGCTTCTTGGAGACTGACCTAGGGTGCTACCTTGTTCAGCATTCCCCAATCCCACCAGACACACAGTTGGAGCTCCTTCCTAATCCAATTGGCACAAATGACCTTTCTACAGTAGATAATAGTAGTAGTAGTAGTGTAGGGTGTAGCTCTTATACATATGATGTTTGGAATTTTTTTTTTTACAGTTCAAAGACACAAGAGGGCTCTGAAGCCGGTTGTGTTTTAGTAGACCTGCGACAAAGAAAATACATGATCTCAAGCTGCTTGGAATTAGAGTGCACTAACAACACTGTGGAATATGAAGCACTCATCTTGGGATTAGAGAAGGCCATTGACCTTAATGTTGGAGTTATTAAAGCAATAGGTGACTCAAATATCGTCATGTGGAAGGTACGCAATACTATACATTATGCGTCACCTAATTTGAAAAGTTATTAATAAGAGGTGTGGCATTTAATTTCTCAACTCCAGGCCTTTAACATTATATTTGTTCCTAGAATGTGTAACGCAGTTGTGGATGCATTCGAAAATGCTACTGCTAGGTTGTCACCACTTAGGGAAGTTTTTTCTATTGAAATTCTTTATAAACCATTTGTCTTTGATAATATCACTAATTTACGTGTTTTTAATGATGACCAACAAAAATTGCATTTCATGGTGAAAGTTGTTGTATTCAAAGATGAAATTATTGATGAAGATGATCACGAAAAATCATTGCAATATATAGATCACACAAACAAGGAGAACCTCGTGTCGAAGGGCATGGTATCATTGGAAAAATTGAATGACTTGTAGAATCACTTTAGAGGTCCAATCAACGCCAAAACCCATAGTTAAATGTTTTTGCATGAACAGATTAATCTTCAAACAAAGAAAGATTCAAAGTTTTTTAATCTCAGTACTTGTTGCACACAACAAGAACAGTAAGTCTTTATCTGCTTATTCAAACTATATCAAGATGTTTTCACATGGCCATATGATGAGCTCAAAACTTATGACATGTGAATAATCCAGCATGTTATCCCAAGAAAGGAAGGAGCCAATCCTTTTTAGCAGAAGTTGTGAAAGGTACATCCAACACTTGAGCCCTTGATTTAGAAGGAGATAAGGAAGTTGTTAGATGCTTGAATCATTTATAAAGTGTGACATTCAACATGGGTGTCAAAAAAATTCTCAGTGAGGAAGAAGTACGGGGAAATACGCTTGTGCGTAGATTTTTGAAATCTCAATCCTGCCTCAGACAAAGACAAATACCTTGTGCCATCTATGGAACAGATATTGCAGATAGTATCATGGTTAGAAATGGTCTCTTTGCTTGATGCTTATTCTGGATACAATCAGGTTATGGTCTTAGATCCTGACAGACTTAAGACTACCTTCTGAACAAAGTGGGGCACGTTCACATTCAAAAGAATGCCTTTTGGACTAGTTAATGTCAGTGTGACCTTTCAACATGTGGTGGACATCAAATTTCATGGATTGTTTTGACATAGCATGGTATTGTATATTCACAATGCCATCGTGTTTTCAAAGAAGAGAACTGACCACCTACGCCACTTGAAGCAAATCTTCGAGTGATGTCTAAAACACGGGATATCTCTTAATTCCAAGAAGAGTATTTTTGTAGTGTTTGAGGGAAATCTCTTGAGCCATATCATCGTGAAAATTGGGATTAAAGTGTACCCTAAAAGGGTCAGAGCTTTTACACATATTCCATTCCCAGTGAACAAGAAAGCCATGTAGTCCTTCCTAGGGAAAATCAACTTTATCTGCAAGTTCGTCTCTAATTAGACTCAAATTGTCAAACCTATATAGGAGATGGTAAAGAAGGACACAATATACAAGTGGGATGAAATGGAAAAGGATGTGTTTTCCCATATTAAGAAAGACATCACATAATCACTAGCCTTATACAACCGAGATTTCAACAAGGATTGTATGCTCTACATCTTCGCTTCAGATACTTCTGTCATTATTGTGCTTAAGCAGAAAGATTATCAAAACAATGAGTGACCAATATCCTTTATGAGTGCCAACCTACAAGGACCTGAAATTAACTATCCTGCCACTGATAAACATGTATATGCAGTCTACAAGGCAGTAAAGCACTTCCAGCCCTATCTCTTTAAGAATCATTGCATTATCTTTGTTCTTCACCCAGCATTCAGATCATTGTTTGTCCAATAAGAGCTGGGTGACAAAAGAGTGAATTGGATGACTATTCTGCAAGAGTATGACTTAGAATTTAAACCAATTCACACTATAAAGGTTCATGTTCTATGTCTTCTAGCAGCGAAAGCAGTGGATGCAAAAGAATATGATCCATCTGGATGGGAGAAGGGAATTGAGATGTATAATGTCAATAGAGCTTCCCTCGCTACTATCACAAACTCTTGGTATGTGTATGTGCGCTAGTATCTTGAACATGGCACTTTTCCCTCTCACTTATCCACACAGTAGAAGAGGGAAGTCAGATTAAAAGCATTACCTTACCAGTTGGTGAATGGGAAGCTTTTCAAAAAGCACCATAATGGAGTATTTCTCATATTCTTGGAAGAAGATGATTCAGAGAAAGTGTTGCGTGATCTCCATGATGGACCAGTCGGGGGACACTTTGCGGATGACACAACAGTGCAGAAAGTTATACAGGTCAGTTTTTATTGGCTCACATTATTCAAAGGTCCTCACGCATATGCTCATAAGTGTCCATTCTATCATAAATATGTCGATTGAGGAAAGAAGTCATTCGAATCATTGTAGCATGTCACTGTGGAAGAACCATTTCAACAATGGAGCCTAGATGTCATTGCTGATATTTTTCCACACTCATCAAAGCAGCACCACTATATTCTCACTGCAACATATTACTTTAGGTGATGGGGAAAATTGGTTCCACTCAAGCAAGTGAATAATCTGGAAGTCATCAGCTTCCTTAAGAAGAATACTAGCTCCAAGTTTGGTGTTTCGACTTCACTTGTATTTTACAATGCAACGTACTTTTCATTGTTAAGATTATATGATTTTTCATTGGAAATGGGAAATGAATTGAAAATTTCTGCTAATTATTATCCACAGAGAAATGGTCTTGCTGAATCCAATAAGAAGAACCTTATCCACATTATCAAGAATATTATTTTCTCTAAACAGAGGAACAGGCACCCTACTTTGGCGAATGCCTCATGGGCTAACGGAGTCATGCCAAAACCCTCTCTGCATATGTCTCCTTACTTCCTGGTGTATGGAAAAGAAGCCATCCTATCCCCGAACATCTACTTTCCTACTCTCCAACCTTGACAAGAATCTCAGGGAAAGCCATGCTTATTAGTCCAAATTAGGATAGACACCCTCCGCAAGTTGTAGGAAGAAAGATAGAAAGCAAAAGAAAAATTATATCTCCACCAAAGTCGTCTTAAGAGGTGGTTCGACAAGAAGTTTGTAGGGTAAAATGAATTTAGTGTGGGTGACCTATTTTTGAAGTGGGAAAAAACCCATGAGGATAAAGACAAACACATTGAGTTCCAATCCCTGTGGATCAGACTGTTCACTGTGCACAAAAAGCTTAGCCAACACACATATCATCTTCAATATCTAGATGGGAAAATTGACTCTCTTCCTGTTAATGGCCAAGATTTAAAACAATATTTTTCAATAATGATCTGGGGTTGTGCCATGCCTATGTACATAGTTTAATATCTAGTTTTATTATTTGTTTTTTCATGCATTTTCTTTTTCGCTCATGTAAATAAGTGTCATGTGCGACTGTTTTTCTAGCTTCTTTATGTGTGGCCAATTTGAAAAGAGTCTTGTGACACTAAAACATTTGGTTAACATTTGGTCCTCCTTCTTTATATTCGTTACATATTTTGGTCAATGATGTTTTGATGTAAAATATGATCCATCCATAAGGAGAGCATTTTGTCAAACCATGATAACTGTGTTAATTCTGGTAACCTCATGCCTGCACCCAGTTCTTTATGTTTTGGTGTTTTCACGCTTATCCAATCAGTAGAGGAGGAAAAGGTGAAAAATCCAAATGAGAAAATCTAAATCAAATGTCTCTATATGCTTCTTTGAAGGAACAACCTCTAATGCTCTCAATAAGTCAGGATCCCTCTTCCACCCATAAAATTAATAAGTGCCTATGCACAGTCCTATATAAATATATATAGAGAGGTTAAGCAAACAACTTCGTAAGGGTATTGTTCAGGCTCACTAGCAATAGAGAAATTTTATTTTTCTTGTAGTGACCTTGTTGGGGTATTTTCAAGGCCTATTGGCAGCAAAGCAACACCAAAGATGAAAAACTATATCTTAAAATCTTAAGCTCGTGAACTATACTAACATTTCTAATTTGAAACATTGTGATATTGTTGATCTTATGTTTGACTCCAACCAAGAAGGCATAGAGGGTACTATGATTATTCACGAGGTAAGCGAGGAAGTGATATGCACGATGAATCGATACTCCCCGAAGAACTAAGACCCTACACAGAAGAATCAACCTAGACAGAGAAGTTGGAATTCTACTAGTGTGTCGCCAAGTGTTGTCGTTGCTACAACACCCTCCAAAATTTTTGCCTACACCCAAATTTAGGACACTACTTTGGTCTTGAATATTGTCTTCGTAAACATTAAGACTTATTGCATGTGCTTTCTCTAAGTGTTTTGGTCCCATTTTCAAAAAAATCAAAATGTTGTATTTTCGCATGTTAAGTGTCGCACAATGTACATAAGCTTGTTTTGGTGGTTTCAAGGTGTTATATTTGTGTAAATGAGTTGATCTTACCATGTAAACATTTGTCGCATTAATTTCCAAAGTTTTAAGCATTGTTGCACAAGTGTCATCATGGGCATTGCAAAGTGTATCTTTGGTGTGGCACTTATCGTAAGTCATCGCAAAGTTGTCGTACTAAAGGAAGTATGTTGTTCATGTGTCCTAGATGATCTATGTTGTGTCGTCAAGTGTTCTAAGTGTGTGATCACGGTCAATTTTATCATTGTTCACATCAGCTTCATTGATCCCACACTTTTCCAAATTCAGAAAACTTCCCGACCAAGCAACTTAGCCTCATCCAACCCTCGTGAACTATTTATTGTGCAGTCTCATCCTTCAAGCAACAACCCTGCCTCATGACACTGCAAAAAGCATAATTCCTTCCTCCCAAGGATGTGCACTATGTAGTCTTAATGCTCAAGCCCTAACTTCCTGAGGTGCACAATCACTGAGCCTCTCACTCACCATTCCACCCTCTTCTGACTCAGTCAATGGATCATCAGGTAGCATCTTATACTAGGGGTCTATCGGAATGATGTTGTCTTTTCATGAGTGAATTTCATATACAGGTACTCTATCATACCATGATAGGATGGTGAAGAAGGAGATGGAGAGGGGGAACATGCTAGAAGACACCTCTATAATTTATTATGCAAGTTGATCAATTAGGTAAAATAAAAGAGACACTAGTTTATTGTTGATCAGTGGTTGTTATTGATGTCAACCCAAGCAGCACCAGGGGCTGCCTCGATCTTGCATGGGAATTTTGACTTCACAACTTACTCTATTTTGATTCAAGGATATTCTAAATGGATTCTACTCGTCGAGATGTTTCCGTTGATATATGGCACGCCATGTAATTATTCACGGTTTGAGAGATATTCGTGTTTGAAGTTAGTAACCCCAGATAGTGGGATAAAACCATATGGATTATGGCATGGCAGTCATAATTGGTTGTGGTCATTGAATATTCAATCATTACTAATGTTTTTTTTTTGCTCCTAAAATTCCTCCAACATTCACTGGTTGAGGACCCCCTGATCTCAAGACATTCATATAAATAGTGACCCTCATATCCTCCTCTAGTAGGGTTTTTGTGGCTTCAAAGAGGACATCATGGAATTTTCACTATAGCTTATTTTCTGCAAAGCTTTAGAAGCTTAAATTATAACACATTTGATTCTAAATCTTGATGAACCTCGTGACCGAATTGCAGATCTTGGTTCGCTATATTTTCAGATTTATGGTCTGAGGAAGTTAGGTTTTGCAATGCCTAAATCTTATCATGAAAATTTTACTAGGGTTTAAATCACCTTAAAATATTGACTTATAACTATCAAGAAATATTGGTACATACCTACACTGGTGAAACTGTAAATTTAGTACTGATATAAATTTTGTTTAGATAGAGGAGGAATGACCTGTTGTAGAGTTTTGTGAACCCAACGTTTCGGACTACCGAGTGAGTCCATCATCAGGGGAGGATGCGCCAATAGATATTCTTAAGATCTTAATGTTGTATACAAGAGCTAAAATTAGGGTATATATATAAGTTATTAAACAAAATAAATAAGAAAATAGGTCGGCTCTTATCTTTTATAATAATTAATTAAATTATTTATTATTATTATTATTATTATATTATTATTATTATTATATTATTTATTATTCATTATCAATTAGGGATAACTTAATTGATTAATTTTATTATTTATAGAATTAATTATTATGTTTATTAATTTTATTTTAAATAATTGGTTCAATTGATTCATTAATTTGTTTAAATAATAAATTAATTTGTTTGATTAATAAAATTAATTAATTTAATTATTTATTCTTTATTAATATGTTTATTCATTTATTTACATTATTAATTTATTAATTTGATTAATTAATTCATTAATTAATAAGTTTACAGGGATAAATTAATTACTTATTTTTCTATTTCTTGAATTAATTATTAGGTTTATTTATTTTATGAAAAATTATTATTATTATTATTATTTATTATTATTTATTATTATTGATTAATTTCATTACTTATGTTTTACTAATTAACTAATTTTTTGATACTAATTAACGATTTAGATTAGTAACTAAATTTATTATTATTATTTTTTTAATAAGTTTTTTAATTTTAATTTTTATGTATTTATTCTTTGTTTAATTATTGATTAATTGTTATTGCTGAATTAATTTAATTAATTAATTTTAATAACCTAAATTATTTATTTATCTTATTTTTTAGATTGGAGTGAGTATTTATCTATAATTTCTAGAGTTAATTAATTAATTAATTAATTTTATATATTATTTTATTATTTTTTTTTTTTATAAGTTTGGAGTTATACACCTATATGCATTTTATTAGTTATTTCTTTAATGATATCAAATGATTATATGTGAAGAAATCTATTACTAATTTATGTTTATGATTGTTAATTAAATCTATTGTTTTAAGGAGGATGTTACATAATTGATGTTTTTGTAATTTATTTATTTATTAAGGTTTTTTAAGGGAACAGAGTTAATTATTGGCTTTTAAGGTTTCAAGTAAAGGTTTAAAATTGATATTCTTGAATTATTTGAGGAAAGACATATAATAGATAAAAAAAAATCTTCTAGAGATATCTTCAAGAAAGATCCAGAGAAAAATATTTTTAGAATTTGGTTTCCTAATAATAAACACGAAGAAAAGTTATCACTTCTAGAGATTTTTACATGCATGTTGAGACTATTCTCTAAAAATAACTAAACTTAGAATCTCTACACACAAATTCATCTGCATGCAAGGTAAGAAAAATAATATCTCACACTCACCCTTAATTATTGTAACATCCCCAATTCCCTACTGGTCACTTGTGATGAAAATTTTCATTTAATAATTTTTACATAAGATTTCTCCACACTCTTTAATATATATCCAACACTTCGCTAATTTTCCAATGTGTTAAGAAATTGCACATGCATTCTCCTAGTGCACCCCCTTTCTACACATTACGCTTTTGCACATATTGTTTCTACACATCTATCTTCCCTATATTTTCATCCATGTCATATTGCTCGCTATCCATCATTCATCGACCACTTAGTGGTGCCTTACAGTGATCTACAGGACATACCCATACCCCTATCACCTAATGTTATAAACGTACATTCACTAACTTATCGTTATTGGGTAGATCGAGTTCCCTCCCTACTTGTTACATGCCAATATGATAATGTACCAAAACCGAATTCCTAAGACCCAAAGCTCTTAGGCATTATTGTTTATGACCTCGTGACCAGGGTTGTGACCAAGAGATGGACCCTATAGGATATTAGAGAAACCTAAAAGCTGTTCAAGAATATTGATAGTCCATTGTCCAACATGTCCCACCTTACCACATCACCTTCCATATCACTTTTCTAATCAAGACTACATCATGTGTCAATTACATAGGGTCTCGTTACTTCTTCTAGTTCAAGCGTATTTTACGTTTTCATATCCCTCCACACAATATCCATACTTAACCATTGTTGAGGGTGTGTTGAACGTTTCATGCCACATCCTCGACACCAACCTTTTAGTTCTTTTCAGTACCATTAATGTCTCCATCCACCAACTAGGGCATATCTTTATGCATGATAGCACTTGTAACCTACTTTCTAGGGAATTCCCCTTATCATTTCATTCTTTTATGGAATTATGCATGTATGGATGTAATTTAAATGAAAAAAATCATGTGCACATGTATGTTTGCATAATTTTCGACTTTAAATTATAATTCATATGCAGTTCACAGAAGGACATGAATTATTGTAGTATAAAATGAATAATAACAAAAAATAACCACCTATTTTTTATTTTCACCAACTGGCCACAAACCACTAATGTTTCTTATAGTTGTGGACCACGTTCTGCATTTTCTCTCAACAACAAGTCACCCCGAGCTGGGGCTTCGACTCAATGGGGAAATAGCTCACCCAAATCTAGGTACTTGTCCAGTACCATAAATCAATCGACCAAAGTACCAAAATGCAATAGCCTTGAACCTATAAGATCATATCCCCCATCATCCCACACCAAAGTAATTCACCCCCTTCTCTACACCGGCAACCCTTAAGTTATGCCACTACCTTGATGGTGTCTAAATTCGAAAACTAGGGATGTTCTCAGAGTCCTATTGTTGGGTCCCTATAATACTAGTGATTACCCCATTACTATTGTAGTTGTACTCCTTATTAATATTGTTGTGCCCCTATTGTCCCCATATTTTTATTATTGTGCCCCATAGAATCCCTCTATTGTTATTTTTGTGGCTTTATATTATTATTATTAGGTCGGCTGGGTTATATTGTGACTCCTTAGACTCCTATACTATAGAAAGGAGGTTTTATCATTTGAATCATCCAAGAATTGTTCATTTATGTAATGTAAAGGAGGTTTCCCCCTCGAAGAGGCTGAATTCTAAGGTGTTGATCTATCTTTTCTATCTCTTCTTGAGCTGGTTTCATAACATTTGGTATCAGAGCTTTGGATTCTAGGGTTTCGCTGATCCAAATAGGTCATCGCGGAATTTTTTCTATAACTTTTTCTCTGTGACGTTTCAGAAGCTAAAAAAAAAACCCATTTGAGAAGACATCACACTGAATCTCAAGTCCAAATTTTAGAGCTTTTCGCGCTATATTTTCGGAGATATGAACTGAGAAAGTTGGTCCTTTTGCAGAATCCTAAATTACATTCAAAACAGGTGACTTGGGGAAAATCATCATAACGTTCTCTTTAAGCATCTGATTGAAATTTCATAAGAAGGTACATAAAGAGGACGGACTATAGTTTCTTGTATATATTTTTCAGAGCCAAAGGTCAAAACAGGGACATGTGGCACATTGTACAAGTTCACTCTACTGAATTAGTCTATAAACAAGTCACTGTGGGAGATTTGGCATAACTCTTCATTGGAGAATCCAATTGGAGACAGACTGGTGGCATTGGAAGGAGGACAAAGAGGGCTACGACAGGTTGTAATTTCAGAACTGGATGATCTAAATTTATAGAGATACATCAGAGGCAATATTAAGCTCCTACAAAATGAAAAAAGGTGTGTATTTTTTTAAATGTTTGCTTAAGCTTGGTTTGAAAATTTATTTTGATGGAATTCAAAGGGCATAGTGAAGCATTATTATCAGTAATTGATGCTCCAAAGAAAGAAAATGGAAACACCTAGTAGGCGACCTGAAATCTCTAGCATGACTCATGAAGAAGAGGAAGAAATGCAACATGATATATCAAAATTATGAGACCAAGTGCAACAAGTGTCACTTGCACAAAAAGGAACAGAATCAAAGATGGATTTTTTAAAGAAAGGTATAGAAGTTAAGATGAATGACGTGGTCATAAACACTACATGGCAAAATTGTAATCCGATTGAGAACTCCAAAATTGCAAGATTCCAAAAAAAATTGAAGTTGCTCAAAGGAGAAATTAAGCGATGGAATAAAAACACCTTTGGCAATATTTTTAAGGAAAAGGAAACGATTCTCCAAGAACTTAAAAATATTCAGCAAAGATTAATCCTAGAAGGGCGATCAGAGGAGCTAGCGCTAAAGGAACAAGAAATGGAAGGAAAACTTCTGGAACGAGAGAGACAAGAGGAAGTTCTGAGGCAGAAATCCCGAATCCGATGGCTGAAGGAGGGGGAGAACACCAAGTTCTTCCACAGAACCACAGTGCAAAGAAGAATGCAAAACCAAATCTCACAGGTTACCAACGCCCAGGGAGCAAAACTGGAGACCCAGGAAGAAATAGAAAAGGAATTCCTACGATATTTTAAAGAAATGAGTCAAGAGCCAAACATCAACAGAGATGAGGCCATAGACAACATTACAGGGCATATTCTGCGGCTGATATCAGAGGAGCAAAATTCCCTACTTCTTAAACCAATTAGTCTCCAGGAGGTAGAAATTGTTGCAAAATCTTTAAAGGCTGGAAAAGCTCCAGGTCCCGATGGCTTCTCGTCAAACTTTTTCCACCACTTCTGGGAATTAATCAAATGGGAAGTGTGGCAAGTCGTGGAAGAATCACGCAGCATGCGATGGATGTATCCAGGCCTAAATGCAACCTTTATAGCTTTAATTCCTAAATCGGAGGAATCCAACTCCCCCGATAAATTCAGGCCCATCGCCCTGTGCAATATCATTTACAAGATTGTCTCAAAGGTAGTGGTGCTAAGATTAAAATCGCTGCTCCCCGGCATCATCTCCCCAGAGCAATCCGGATACGTCGAAGGAAGGCAAATTACAGACGGAATAATTCTCTCTCATGAGATAATTCACTCTCTCAAACATTCAAAAAAACCAGGTATGCTTCTAAAGATTGATCTTTCTAAAGCTTTCGATAGTATAAGCTGGGATTACATGCAAACAATTTTAAGTGCGTTTGGTTTTTCCAATGGATGGATTAGATGGATCATGAATATTATCTCTTCCTCCTTCTTTTCTATATTGATTAATGGGATTCCCTCCTCAACTTTCCGTCCCTCTAGGGGATTGAGACAAGGAGATCCTCTGTCCCCGTTCTTGTTTATCATAATGGCAGAAGGCTTGGGAAGAAGCCTTAACTCAGCAATCCGATCCCAAGCTCTCAAAGGAATTAATCTCCACGGTGCTCCTACCATTTCCCATCAACAATTTGTAGATGACAACATGATCTTTGGTCACTCCTCTATCCAAGAAGCCCGATCTCTAAACTCTTTGCTTAACAACTTCTCTGCAGCCTCTGGCGCTCGTATTAATAAATTCAAATCCCAGATATTCTTTTTTCATACCCATCTGACTACTCAGTGCGCCATAGCCCGAATCCTAGGCTTCTCCATTGCTTCTCTGCCCTCCAAATACCTAGGCGCCCCCCTCTTAGCATCTGCTCAGAAACACTCATCCTGGACTTCACTCCTGGAAAGGCTGGAAGCCAGACTTTTTCTTTGGACTCACCGCTCTCTAAATATGGCCAGCCGACTAGTGCTAATCAAGGCGGTTCTTCAGTCCATGCCATTATACTTATTTTCAATATTGGCGGCACCAAAGTGGGTCTTAAAAGCCATTAAAAAGCTGTAACGAAACTTCTTATGGGGCAATACAGGACCTAACAGGAAATGGCCATTAGTCAAATGGGAGAAAGCATGTCTCCCGAAGAAGGCAGGGGGAATTGGTCTCTGAGATCCCGAACACAGCAATGCGATCATGGGAGCAAAAATATGGTGGAAATGGTTAGCCTATCCAGGAACATTATGGGCCAGATTCTGGACAGCAAAATATGCTAGCAATCTACCTCTAGAGGAGCGTATAAGAATGACAGAATTAAGAAAAGGCTCAACTATATGGAGTTCAGCGATAATGCACAGAGATCTCATCCAAAATCATGGTTTCTGGGAAGTGAAGGACGGCAGCACAGCACGTTTCTGGACTGATTCCTGGCAGCAACTTCCATGTTTAGCCCATACAATCCAAGAAGTGCCAGCGCATTATATTCATCAACAGGAAACGGTTAATCAATTCTGGAAGGCAAATAATGATTCTGATCACCGAATTTGGAAAGATGCACAAGAAATTATACCAGACAGTCCGGAGGCAGTTCAACGGTCCCTAGCTGACGAGCTCCAAAAGAGGAAGATTCTCAAAGAGACAGATCAGGATAAACTGAGGTGGGGATACGAAGAGAAAGGTACATATACAACCAAAGAAGCTTATCTTATTATTCTCAAAGATCAGTTGACCAAGGACAAGTTATGGGAGAAAATATGGAACTCCCCAATATGGCCAAAGATCTCCACCTTCCTTTGGCTCTTGTCTCACAAAAGGATTCTCACCTGGGATAATCTCAGAAAAAGAAAATTCGAAGGACCCTCAATATGTCTCAATTGCAAAATGGAGGAGGAATCGGCTATGCATCTTATGCAACTATGCACTTTTAGCAGGAAAATATGGGAGAAAGTCTCATTTCACTGCCAAAAGGAAGGCCGCGAGATAGGAGATTTAAACAATACCTTACGCAATTGGCCTCAGAAGCCATATCAAAGCAACATTCTCAACTCGCTCTGGAAAATAACCCCGGGAATAGTAATGTGGAACCTATGGAAAGAGCGAAATCGTAGAATCTTCAAAAATCAGTCAATGGATGAGCAACAATTATGGAAGATCATAAATAAGAACGTACAGGAAACACTATACATTAAATGTTGGTCCCAGGAAGATTTCCCGTCCAACAACAAGGAGCAAGCAATATGGAATAATTGGCAAATCCATTTACAATTCTCCAACTTTCTTCCAAGCAACTCTATTAGACAGCAGGATATCCCCACAATTTGGTCCCCTCCGCCCATAAATACGTTCATGCTCAACTTTGATGGGGCTTCAAAAGGAAATCCTGGATCCACATGATATGGAGGAGCAGTAAGAAATCATCAGGAACAAGTGCTCAAAGTATTCTTTGGCTCCATTGGATGGAATACAAACAATGTAGCTGAACTAGAAGGACTCTGGAGAGGAATTAACATCGCCCAAAAGGAAGGACTCACTCCCCTAATAGTTGAAGGGGATTCCCAAATCATAATCAATATGGCGACTAATATTCAACAAGGAACAGAGTCTCAGAAAGTCAGTAGGAGCTGGAGAATGGTAACCAGGCTTGAGCTTCTTCAATTATGGCTAAGGGACAACAAAGCAATAACTTTCAAACACATCAGGCGCGAAGGGAATAAACTGGCAGATTTCCTGGCCAATTTAGGAGTGGATAGGGGGAGGGATCATTTCGAAGGATTACTTCAGGGTAATGTCTCGGAGACAGAATGGTCCACCTTTCAGGAGATACTAAGGAACGATACTCAGATGAAGGCTCAAGATCACCCGGATGCGGGTGTCACTCTTCGCATTTAAGCCCATGCGTCACCCATGCGCCGAGTACAGGACGCCACACCTCAGACAGGTGGTCTCTATGGGTTCTGGGCTGGCCTCTGCCCCAAGAGAATTTACGAGCCTTAACTGCTCATCAATGCAATTGCACTCCCAAGGAAACGAAGACCATTATCTCAGAATGGCGCAAACATTATTTCTCCTCTATTTGCAGTTCGGCTCTGCTATTGTGAGGTTCGAAGTTAAGTCCAGTGTTGAGGAGGGAGGCTCTGAGGGAAGCAAGCCCACCCTCGAGTCCATCCCCTGTCCAATTCTTGTGGTTTTTCCTCAGTACTCAAGGGAGAATTTGATGTTGGCTGTTGGGCTGCTTGGCCATCGGGGAAATCTCTTGAACAAGAAGCTCTCCATCAGAAATTTTACAGGCAGATGGAGGTATAAGGAAGCTCAGCTTAGTCCTTAGAGAGCAGTTGATTATCTTGTGTTTACTATGGCTCCTCGCACTCGGGCTACGCCTCGCCGAGGGCGCAATTCAGGGCAGCGGGGAGGCACAGGCGGTAGGGGCCAATCAAGCCCGAGGCGCATCTCACCCTTGGCATATGCATCGCCCCCCTCTTTCGACTCTGAGCACTCTGGTTCAGACATAAGCAATTCGGTTCAAACTGCGACTCTTCAGTACCGTCGCAGGACGAATAAGCTTGTTGTAAAAGCCATGATTACTGTCATTTTTTCCGAGGAGGATGATGAGGAAGGAAGTTGGAAAGCCGAAATAGAGGAAAAGAAGCCTCCCTCCTCAGAGAATTCAACAAAGTTAAAGGATTCGGCTGACAGTTCTTACAGCCCTGAGTTACAGAGCAGGTTAGACGAAGAGAGCACCCTTGGGTACTCGGTGGAGCAGGCTGAAGCCTTACAGGAAATTGGCAGCCTGAAAGGAAAAGAGCCCATGGAAACTTCTAAGAAGCCAACGAATGCTCAAATGGAAGTTCAAGGCAGCAAGCCTTCTTCACCTCAAAGCAAGATGAGGGATGAGGAACCGGAAGACTCATTCGACTACGCCCTGTACCTAAAACTGCTGCCTGGTATTGAACGTCTCGAAGACATTCCGGATGGGATGGAGGTGACATGGGAGCGCGACCCGGAACGTGCAGCAGAGGATCGAAAGAAGCGTGCACTGGAACGTGAAGCTGAGGACCAGAAGAAGCAGACCAAGTAAGGGCAGAAGCGCCAGGGGTAAGCCTTTGGTCTCAGGCGCACGATGTTTTTTCCTTTTTGGTTCAGTTACATTATGAGGAGGGCAGCAATCGACAACATGCTGCATGTAATCACTGTTTTTGTAACTTGTCTTTCAGTCCTGGATAATTTTGGGTTTCTATGCCTGACAATGTGACTGTAAAAACTATTTCTGCTGATGTTTTTGTATCCTCTAGCATGTATAAGCAGAGGATTAAGATCGACATGGAAAGCTTTGACAGAGAGTTGAACACACGCTCTCAGAGGATCAAACCTCTTATAAATACTTTTTTGTTTCTTTAATATAAATAGTTTAGTCTTTGCCCAGCAAAAAAAAAGATGAATGACGTGGAAGCTAAGATGGATGATTTGAAGATAGATTTGAAGACAGACATGGAATAATTGAAGATAAATATGAATAAGTTGCTACAAGAAAGGGTCACTAAGGGTGAAAGGGTGTAAAGGAAACTCATGATGAGAACAAAAGAAATGTTAATCATGATTTCATAGACTCTAATGTTGGATCGAAGACCCACCATATTCCAAAAATCGATATGAGGAAGTTTGATGGCAAGGATCCCGCAACATGGATATTACAGATGGAGCAATTTTTCGATCTCAATAATGTGCAAAACACACAAAAGGTACGTATGGCAAATTTATATTTGGAACCAAATCAGTTTGTATGGTATCAATGGCTTTGCTCTCGTAAACAATTTATCACTTGGGAAATTTTTACGGAAGAATTGATGGCACATTATGAGGATACAAAAAGCACACTTTTTTTAGCCAATTCATAAGTCTCAAACAAAAGGGTTCAATAATGGAGCACATTGAGGAGTTCCAAAAACTGAACATAAGGGTAAAAGATATTCTAGAGGAGCATAGGATTGATGTGTTCATAGGGTCTTTAAAGGATAATATCCAATATGATGTTCGCCTTTGGGAACCTGATTCATTAGAGAAGGCATTCAGGTTAGCAAGAAAAATGGAAAGCAAAATTATGGCAACCAGGAAGCATACCACTCACAACTATAAAGACGGAAGTGTTGTTGCCCCTAGTCTTCCACAACCTATAAGGTTGACACCACAACAATTGGAAGAAAAAAGAGCAAAAGGGCTTTGTTACAGTTGTGATAGCAAATACAGTAAAGGTCACAAGTGTGGTGAGAAGAAATTATTCTACATAGATTGTGAAGAGGAAGAAGAAAAGGAGCAAGAAAGGTCAAAAGAAGAAGATATACTCCAGGAACAAAGCCTAGATGAAGAAGAAATAAAATCCGACCATATCATGTAATGCACTGGCAGGAATTACCACTCCTCAAACTATCAAGATAGAAGGACAAATCAAGAAGAAAAAGGTAATAGTGTTGATTGATTCAGGAAGCACCCACAATTTTATTCATTGTAGGGTAGCAAAAGAATTGAATTGCTTCCTATATCCAGCACCAGAGTGTCAAGTGATGATTGCAAATGGAGGAACAATAAATTGCTCTGGAAAGTGCCATAATATCAAGCTATCCATGGGAGAATATGTATTGACTAGCCCAATGCTTTCCATTCCAATGGGAGGTGCTGATGTTGTACTAGGAGTCCAATGGCTACAATCCTTGGGTACATTAGCTTTTAATTTTCAAGAACTTTTCATCGAATTTTCTACGGAAGGAAAGGAAGTTGAATTAAGGGGTATTGCAGGGAAACCAGGAAAGATAATCAGCTCTAATGGTATGACAAAGCTTCTAGAAAAGGAGCAAAGAGGTGTAATTGCACAATTATGTTCGCTAGATGTTTCCACATCGGAATCATCTATTTATCCAGATCTCCAAAAAGTCCTGGACAATCATTCCAAGGTATTTGAGACTCCCAAAGGTATCCCACCTATGCGTGATCATGATCATACTATTCATCTGATTCCAGGAAGTGTTCCTCCAAACATCAGGCCGTACAGATATCCCTATGTCCAAAAGAGTGAAATTGAACGTATGGTTGCAGAAATGCTAGAGGCTGGTATAATTCAACCAAGTCAAGGTTCTTTCTCTGCTCCAGTAGTATTGGTGCACAAGAAGGATGGATCATGGCGCATGTGTCCGGATTATAGGGAGCTCAACAAGCTCACTATTAAAGATAAGTT
>APFE031221506.1:3631-37206 GCA_000404065.3 Pinus taeda | reverse complement strand
CCTACAATATTATTGTTATGTAGGCTCTGATTGTATTGGGACCCCTTAGACTCCTATATATAGAAATGAGGTCTTGTCATTTGTATCATCCAAGAATTTTTCATTTGTGTAATGTAAAGGAGGTTGCACCCTCGAAGAGGCTAATTTTGAAATCGCTGATCTATATTTTCTATCTTTTTGTGAGATGGTTTCATAACACCTTGAGGCTTGCATGCCTTAATGGCAAGTTCTCTCACCAATAAATAGTGGGAATACATCAATGTCCCCTGTTTGTTGGATCTTCTAGGTGACTCGACTACTACACATCTATTCGTACCTAGTAAGATGTACTTAGGCATCTTGACTCTCATTGGCATCAATGGTGAGTAATCTCATATTGGTTAATGGAATTCATTAATGACTAGTAATCCAACAATTTATTTTCTATATTCGACATCGACACATATATTCACATAGATAAGAATTATGTCATCGAGTGGAAATGAATGAAGACTACATGATTTCAACATGACTCAATTCAATATCCATAACAATAAAGATTCCAATCTCATCCTAAATTCATACAACCAAGAGAAAGAAGAAGCAAGATCATATTCTTTTACTTCATATTCCATGATCTAACAACATCAGCCACACTCTTCTATATACATAGCTTGTCCACTTTTCAGGTAGGTGAAGGTATGTACTTTTCTAATCTTTAATCATGTAATTCCTTAAATGCTAAAATTTTGATTTTGGAAAATCTCTCACCACATTCATATTCCCTTTCTCATTTGCCAAAAACTGAAAAAAATTTTAGTTTGGGGGAAGAGATATTCACATTTCATGCCACATGTAACATTTCATTTCATCCTAACCAACATATTTTTCCCAATCAACTATTATTGCATTTTGATTCAAAAAGTCTATATGTTTTGCAATGATCAATTGATGAGCACATTAAATGGCTGACAATCGCTATGGGACTTAAAAAGGAATTATCAATGCTTTCAAGTATTTTTGTGAAACAAAAAATAACAAAAGTATTGTTACACAAGAACCAATACTCATAAAATTTTGGTTGTCACATAAGAACCAACCATAAAGATATATATGTTGCAATCAAATATCTTTCAAATTACACTTTGCAAAAAGAATAAAATTGTCAAATGATATGATTATGCAAAGTTAAAAGAGAATCAATACAAAGCCAAAGCTCATATACAAACAAAACATTTCAAAAAGATCAACTTATGATTAAGGGAATCAATGCAATAGTTGCATGAGGACATGCAACATCTTCAGTTAGGGGGTATGTTGGGCCTCCAAAATTCCATCCACTTTCAATTTCATTTCCATCATTTTACCCCCATTTTGTAGCTCTATAACCCCATAATGTTACATTAATTAACCATTTTCATCATCACATCGGTTTATTATTAATATTTTCCAAGTCATTGATTTTAAGTATTTTATGTGAATTTGTTATTAAATATTAGGAAATGAATGTGTTTTCATATATATCTAAAAGTGTTATGAGTTTTGTGATATTGTAGGCCTACTTGGAGATTCTAGAAGGGTCTTACTTGGCCATCCAACCACAAATTCGAATTTAAAATTCCAACTCATGAGGATTTTTGGAATAATTGCAGAAGATGTGGATCATCAACTATGCACATCCAAAGGAGAAGAATCATGGATGAGAGGATTTTGAGAGGATTTGTATCTTACATTTTTAGGAGATTGGTTGTAACCACAAGAGATAAATGTGGATTTAGGAGAGAACTAAGGATCCATATTTATTGAATAGTTATCCCTAATTTTTGTATAAATAGGAGTGCACCCTTCATACAAAGGGTTGCTAATTGTTGTTAATTAGTAGCTTGTTGTTAGTTGTTATTTGGAGGTTCTAAGTTTCATTCAAGATGTGATTTGTAAATTGAGGATAGATAATTCTTGTAATATATGGTAAATCATTTTAGGAAATACATACTACTACTTTGATCTCCAAGATGTAATAGTTTGTTTAGTGTGCTTGCTGAGGAATGGAAGGCCCCCATCAACCACAATTTTCATATCTTTGTACATATTGGTAACATAGTATAGTTATGTTATTTCATTTCTTTTCAGCAAGTGTGTTTTCATTTTATGCAAGTGTGCTTTTCCTTTTAGCAAGTGTGATTTCATTTTAGCAGGTGTGAGTGTGATTTCAATTTATTTATGTTTGGCTTGGTTTGGATTGGATTGATTTAATTGACTTTAGTTAGTTTCAATTGCATTAGATTAATCTATTCTGATAAATAAAGACCTAGTACATATATTACATGTATACCTCATCAGTTCTATGAACCTCGGGTTGATAATTATTGACAGAGATTTAACTCGCAATTAAATCACCCAACACCGGGTACTAGTATTGGAGGATAAGTTGAATTCCACCAAGATGATGCAGGGTGAAGAAGTGACATGATATCTGACAAGGTTATCTCAGGTCAAAGATGAGTTTTCTTCCGTCAATGTGACAATTTCAGATTCTCATATGGTGAGGATTGCTTTGAAATGTTTCACCAAGGAATGGGATCCCTTCATCAAGGGGATTGTTTCCAGAGAGAATTTTTCAGACTAAAATAGGCTATGGGATGACTTCATTCAGGAAGAGTTACGAGACAAGGATCTTCATACGAAGAAGAAGGCTTGAAATGATGATGTATCACTTGTAGCATGAATGAAGGGCAATCATAATAAGGAATTGAGTAAGATCAAGTGTTTCCACTATGGTGAGATGGGTCTTTTTTTGACGAGATGTCCAATGCAGAAGAAGATGGGAGATGATGAGAAGAAGAAAGGGAAGTAGGTCATCGGGATTGCCACTTCTGCTGAGATAGATTCTCTCACCGAGAGAATGGAGGAGGAGGAATTTGCCTTGATCTTTCATTTCTCGTAGGGTACCATCGATGAGGATGCATTGTATGTGGATAGTGGGGTGTCAAAACATATGATAGGGTCAGATGAGGTATTCAAGACTCCATCTGAGTGGGACACGAAGTTGCACATGGTGTTGGGCGACAAGAGTAAGAAGGAAATTCGAGGATCAGGAGTTGTTCCGTTTAGAATGGAGTTAGGAAAGGTGATGCAAGTCTATGATGTATGTTTTGTACCAGGAATCAGATATAGCATGATATTTTTCTTAGTGATCGAGCAAAAATGGTTTGAGGCCATGTTCCAGGATGTGAAGGAAAGACTAAGGCCTAGAGTCTCTAGCTCTATAGGTGTTGTGATTGGAGTTAGAGAGCATGTTGTTGAGTGTGGAGCCTGATTATCTTATGTATTCAAAGGTTTCACTACATTGGACCCCAGTTCGAAATGGGGCAACAACGCCGCCTGTAAAATATTCGCTACAGGGGGGGTCTGGGGGGGCGACTGCGACCTTGTAGGAGCCCCCCCTGGCGGGGGGATCAGGGGAAGCGCCCCTGAAGCTAAGAATAGATGTAAAATTGCCTTGTAAAATGTTGTAATTTCGTAGTCATTTTGGGCCGTTCATTAGGCAGATATCTGACGGTAGAAGTTATATTTAATTTATGGTTTTTTTCCCTAGAAGGCAACCCCTCACTATATATGAGGGAATTGTATTGCGTCTATGTAGATCTATATTCTGAGTGAGGAAGAGAGAGAAGATTGAGAGCGAAGAGGGAATTACAGTGGATATGTTGTAGTTTGTATCTCTTCAGTTTGCTAGATAATATAAATCGAAGGACTGGCTGTTTCTCTATGGACGTAGCCCAAACTGGGTGAACCACGTATATCTGTGTCTCTCTTGTTTTATGCGTTTTTTGTGTTTATATTTCTGCAATATTTTATGTGTCCCATTGCTCTGTAATATATAATTTTCTAACAATTGGTATCAGAGCCGAAGGTCTATTTGACTGAAAAACTCGTAGGAGAGAAGGGTTCCTAGTTCAAGTGGGAGCAATGGCGGAAGATGGTAGGTTTAGGGTCGAAAAATTCAATGGCCAAAACTACCAGCTATGGAAGATGCAGATGGAATATTATCTGTATCAGAGAGATCTGTACCAACCATTGAGCGGAAAGACAAAGAAGCTGATGAGTATGACATACACATAATGGGATATTCTCAACAGAAAGGCACTTGGAACAATACGACTGTGCCTAGTGGCGTCAGTAGCGTTTAATATTTCAAAGGAAACGATAACAGAGGGTTTAATGTCGACATTGGAAAAACTATATAAAAAATCCTCGGCCTCAAATAAGGTATTTCTTATGAAGCATTTATTTAATATGAAGATGTCAGAAGGTGGATTTGTTGCTGATCATTTAAATGAATTTAATACAGTTACCAGCCAGTTAAGTTTTGTAGGGGCAAATTTTGATGATGAAGTTAGGGCTCTATTATTTCTATGCTCATTGCCAGAAAGTTGGAATGGTTTAGTTATGGCCATTAGTAACTCTGTCTCTGGATCTAGTACTTTAAAGTTTTATGATGTTTTCGGTGCAATCCTTAGCGAGGAAATGTAATGGAAAAGCTCCGGTGAGACATCAGGTAATGCTTTGACTGCAGAGACTAGGGGAAGAAAAATGTAAAGAGGAAAGAGCCTAGGATATCACAGTAAGTCAAGAAAAGGCATATCCAAGTCCATATCAGGGATAGTGTGCTGGAAATGCGGGGAGAAAGGACACATGAAGAAAGGCTGCAAGTCTCGGAAGGGAAAAGAAGGAGATGCGTAACAAGAAAACAATCATGAAGAGAATGTGACAGGTGATGTGTTGCAAGATGCTTCGATTATTTCTTTAGAAAATATTATTGATGCCTGGGTGGTAGATTTAGGGGCCTCATTCTATGCCACACATGGTAGGAAACATTTTCATGATTATGTTCAAGGAGATTTTGGACAGGTTCGATTGGGTGATGATAAAACTTGTAAAATCGTTGGAATGGGTATAGTTTTCATAAAACAATAGAATGGAAATCAATGGCTATTAAAGGAGGTAAGGAATGTCCCAAATTTGAAGAAAAATCTGATTTCAATAGGGCAGTTGGGAGGTGAAGGCCGTGTGACTACTTTTATAGATAAAACCTAGAAGGTCACAAAAGGATCCATGGTAATAGCAAAAGGAGAAAAGGTTGGTACATTGTATTTATGCAATGGTATTTTTAATTTTGTTAATGATTTAACCTCTACAAGAGAAGATATGACATTGTGGCATCATAGGCTCGGGCACATGAGTGAGAAGGCGATGTAGATTCTTCACTCAAGAATTTTTTTTCTAGGTTTGAAGCATGTTGATTTAAAATTATGTGAGAATTGTGTTTATGGAAAACAAAAGAGAGTTAGATTCCTCAGAGTTGGGAAAGAAAAGAAGAGTGAAAAATTAGAGCTTGTGCATACAAATGTATGGGGATTTGCTAAGGTATCATATCTTGGTGGATCTCGTTATTGTGTTACTTTTATTGATGATGCAACCATAAAAACCTAGATTTACTGTATTCGAAATAAATCTGATGTATTTGATACTTTCAAGAAATGGAAAGCTTTGGTTGAAAATGCGGCAGGAAAAAGGTTGAAGTGTCTCAGATCAGACAGTGGAGCTGAATATTGCAGCAAAGAGTTTGATAGGTACTATTCTAAGAATGGAATTCGTAGAGAAGACAGTTCCAGGAACACCCTAAGAAAATGGTGTGTTAGAAAGGATGAACAAGACAATCATGGAGCGTGCAAGGTGCATGAGATTGCATGCAGGATTGCCTTTACAATTTTGGGTATATGTTGCAGATACTGCTCTTTATCTAATAAAAAAAGGGTCTTTAAGTTCCTTGGATGGTGGTATTCTAGAGGAGGCATGGACAGGTAAAAAGGTAAACTACTCTTTTTTAAAGACTTTTGGTTGTGAAGCCTTTGTCCACATTAATAAAGAAAATAGAACAAATCTTGAGGCAAAATCAAAGAAATGTACCTTTATTGGATATGGTGTTAATGATTTTGGTTATCGCTTTTATGATTATCAAAAACAAAAAACCATTAGGAGCAGAGATGTCATATTCAATGAAAAGGTTTTGTATAAGGATCAGCTGCAGGAAAAGAAACAGGAAAAAGAAAACAGAGAATACACAATGCTTAACGAGATCACAGAAAAAGTGATGGTGCCTAAGAATCATAATGATCAACATCCGAAACAACAACCACAACAACAACAAGCACCTCAAACACCTGAAGGTGGTGTTAGAAGATCTACCAGGATAAGTAGACCCCCTAAATGATACTCTCCTTCATTCTATTATGTATTGTTGACTGATTCTGGTGAACCAGAATGTTATGAAGAAGTAGTACAGGTAGAAACCAGGAAGAAGTGGGAGCAATCCATGAAAGAAGAGATGGATTCCTTGGCACATAACCAGACTTAGGACTTACTCAGGTTGCCTACAGGTAAAACAACATTGCAGAATAAATGGGTTTACAAGTTGAAGGAAGAAGATAGAGGTAGAAAAATGTATAAAGCTAGACTTGTGGTGAAAAGGTTTGCACAAAAAAAGGGTATATATTTTGATGAGATATTTTCTCCTGTTGTTAAAATGACTTCAATCAGAACTATTTTAAGTCTAGTAGCAGTTGAAGATTTGCATCTTGAGCAGTTAGTTGTAAAGACAACCTTTCTCCATGCGGCTTTGGAGGAAGAGATATATATGCAGCAACCACAAGGATATGAGGTAAAAGGGAAGAAGAAACTAGTGTGCAGGTTGAAGAAGAGCTTGTATGGCTTAAAACAGGCTCCAAGACAGTGGTATCTAAAATTTGATAGGTTTATGTCTGAATAAGGTTATAATAGATGTCACTCTGATCATTGTGTTTATCTCAAAAGGCAAAAAGATGGCAACTATATTATATTGTTATTGTATGTAGATGACATGCTTGTTGCAAGTTCTAACATGCAAGAAATAAATGTGCTCAAAAGAAAATTGGAAAACTCATTTGCAATGAAGGATTTAGGTGCTGCAAAACAAATCCTTGGTATGAGAATAACTAGAGACAGGAAGAATCACAAATTAACATCGTCTCAAAGTGAGTACATAGAAAAGGTGTTGAAAAGGTTTAATATGCAAAATGCAAAACCAGTTAGTATACCTTTGGCTAGCCATTTCAAATTAAGTAAGGAGGAGTGTCCTAAGACTCAGGAAGAAAAGGCTCATATGTCTAAAGTTCCATATGCATTAGTAGTTGGAAGCTTAATGTATGAAATGGTCTGCACAAGGATTGATATTGCACATGCAGTGGGAGTTGTGAGCAGGTACATGAACAATCCAGGAAAAGAACAATGGATGGCAGTGAAGTGGATTCTCAGGTATTTGAGAGGTACCACAAATCAAGCATTATGCTTTGGTGGTTCAAACATTGCTCTATAGGGATATGTTGATGCAGATATGGCGGGTGATAGAGATAACAGGAGGATCACAACAGGGTATGTGTTTACTATAGGTGGAACAACTGTCAATTGGGTCTCAAAACTGCAAAGTGTTGTTGCACTCTCAACAACAGAAGTAGAGTATGGTGCTGCTACAAAGGACAGTAAAGAAATGATTTGGTTACAAAGGTTTCTGGATGAATTGGGTAAGAAGCAGGAGTTGGGCAGGCTATACAATGACAGCCAAAGTGCCATACATCTTGCAAAAAACTTTGCATTTCATTCTAAGACTAAACATATATAGCTCAAGTACCATTTCATATGGTCAGCGTTGGAAGATGGACAGTTGAAGCTGGAAAAGATACACACCAGCCAAAATCTTGCAGATATGTTAACAAAAGTTGTAACCATGGAGAAACTGAGCATCTACTCAGTTTCAATTGGTCTTAAAGTATGATGAAGAAGATGAGAAGCAACCAGGTCCAAAGTGGAGCCATTGTCCAGCAAGTGAAGCAGTGGTGGAGTTGCTATAATCAGTCTCCAAGTGGGAGATTGTTGGGTGTGGAGCTTGATTATCTTCTATATTCAAAGGTATCACTGCATTTGACCCTAGTTCGAAATGGGGCGGCAACGCCACCCGTAAAATATTCGCTGCAGGGGAGGTCCAGGGGGGGGCTGCAATCTTTTGGGAGCCCCCCCTGGCGGGGGGATTGGGGGAAACATCCCCAAAGCTAAGAATAGATGTAAAATTGCCTTGTAAGATGTTGTAATTTTGTAGTCAATCTGGGCCGTTCATTAGGCGGAGATATGACGTAGAAGTTATGTTTAATTTAGGGTATTTTGCCCTAGAAGGCAATCCCTTGCTATATATGAGGGAATTGTATTGCATCTATGTAGATCTGTATTCTGAGTGTGGAAGAGAGAGGAGATTGAGAGTGAAGAGGGAATTACAATGGATAGGCTGTAGGTTGTATCTCTTCATTTTTCTGGATAATATAAATCAAAGGACTGGCTGTTTCTTCGTGGATGTAGCCCAAACTAGGTGAACCACGTATATCTGTGTCTCTCTTGTTTTATGCGTTTTCTGTGTTTATATTTCTGCAATATTTTATGTGTCCCATTGCTCTATAATATATAATTTTCTAACACATGTTCTATACAGGCTGATAGGAAAGCCTATGGATCATGGAAAGAAGAAATAAGAGGACCATGTGTAGGTTCTAGAGAAGTAGGTGTAGATCTAGGCTGAAGAAAAGTAGGTACAGGTTCTAGAGAATAAGGTCCAGGTTCCAAAGGCTCAGAGGGAATCAATTTCTAGAGGGGGTTTGGAAGTTCAGAGGGAGACTTTGCAGCCCAAGAAGAACTCGTGGTTAGTAGGGCGCAAGGGTACTCCTACAACTACCAAGAAGGAATCATGGAGAGAGTGGAAGACATTTTAGGAGAAGAAGAAGAAGCAGGATGCTTCTAGTGAAAATGACATTTCTGAGAGAGGTATAGTCCATTCTACAAGGACTGCTGTAGTTGTGGGTGTCAAGAGTTGGAGGAGTGTTGTGATTGATGATGATGATGAGCTACTTCCTAGCCTTGGAAGTAAATCCCTTGATAAGACGGAGTGTTGATTTTTGGTATCTTGGGAGGTACTCCAAGCCCTAGGATTCAGGGTTTGCAGGTTGCAGCGCCATAATAGGGAATTGAGGGCTTGGAACCTAAGGTGTGGGTGTTGCATCCAAGCATGTGGGTGTAAGTCCATAAGGCCTACTAGACATGTGATGGATGGATATGATAGAGGATGTCTAGATGAATCTAACACATCAAGAATCATCAAATTCTAAGTTGTCTATGTGGAGATATAAATTTTTGAAGTTAATGTTGGCGTGTGGTCAAGGTTGGCCTAGATATTGGAGACCTTATGTTAGCTAGAAAATCCCTCTTGATGCAATTTGTTGGAGCCCTCATATTGGATATAAATATGAGGTGCTTGAATCTCATTTGAGGCATTGCAAGTGCAACAAATCATAGGATATAATCATCTGAGGTAGCCACAGATCATAAAGGAGGTCAAAGTTCAAGAAAGAGAGTTATTTGGGTATGAAATTGTGTTTTTCCAGGGTTTGAGTAAGAACAGGGGCAGGACAAGGCCTCAAGGAAGAAATCTGGTCTATGTGAAGGTGTGTTTGTGGCACATATAATCTCTCTTTATGGCTGCAGTTGGGCACAAAAGTCTGCACATGGAGCCAAGGTCTATTCTAGTAAATATTGTGTTATCTTGTGAGAAAAGTGGCATGATTTGAGTCCTACAACTTAGTGAGGTATAGCAACAAGGAGAAGGGACTATGCTGCGACTGCAGGAGGCTATTTAAAGGTGTAAAATAGGGTTGATAGGTGGTTGTTTGAAGCCCTAATTAGGAAGCCTCATCAACAACAGTATACACCATTTGTGGAGTAGTTAGGGTATGGTTGGTTGATGGTATTTTATAGGAGGACATAGTCCTATTGTGGACAATTTTGGCAGCCTGTAGCAGCCAAAGAGGAAGGGCTGACATGGAGGTGTTGTTGCCTCTAAAATCACTGCATCAACATCGGGGAAAACCACCGAGTTTGGACCTTAAAGCAACTCCTTTTCTGTTTGGTGTGTTGGCTCCGACTGGATGTAATGGGACCAGTTTCCTAGTGATATATGGGTGGATGGATGATTGGTTGGCAATATATAATGGGAATGATAAGTGCTTTATTCTAAAGTACAAAAATATACAAAGATAACTAATCTATCCCAGGAATTCTTTCTCTTAGGGCGATTCTTGATTGTTCTTATTGACAAGTAAACATGTAGATGACATACTCATAAATAAAAATATACATTCATATGATAATTACTTTGTTCAATTCATTGAACAAAGTAATAAATTAAAACATTATCGCACTAACTATAATATATCACTGACACATATATATGAAAGATGACAATTCAGAAACGTTCAATAGTGAAAGGTTAAAGAATTGTTGTAGAAACATATACACATCAATAATAGCAAAGTGGATAAATGTTTAATTCACAAAGAAACATAAAGAAAAAACATAGATAGTAGTACCGTATGCATTTGGATCTCCTCCGATGTGAATCAGATTCAAATTCTGTCTTCTAATTTGAGAATACTTTTCATAGGAAGCAAAAGTGCATATCTCATTAAAAGCTTTCTTTGTAAAAATTTAGAATTTAGGTCCAGTCTTTTATAAAAATAAATATATCGGAAGCACAGTAGTGCAGTTCCCGACTTAAGTCTTAATACAAAAATTGAGGACCCTTTCTAAAAACATGAAAGGGTCTATAAATACTATAAAAATAACAAACTATGAAAGAAATATGCTATGCACTAGTATAACCAAAACATAAAAATATGGAGTTCATCTTGAAATAGCAGTGCTGCAGTTGGTTGAAGGAATTCATTGAATCGATTTATCTTCTTGTGATCAGAGTTGACAAGTGGCAAGCATTGGCTGGACCTATGGTGGCTGACTCATACGAGAGTGTAACTGAGATGAAAATGTGGCATCAGCAAGTTCAGGGATCATGTGATTGATCGCATCTGTGAGACACTTCATCACCATTCAATGACTATGTGGTTTTACAAGGAAAAACCAAAACGTTTCCCATGTTAAGCTGTGAATGCCTCCGATCATTTTTTCTCTATGCATAAGCTCCTGTTTCCACTGTTGTTCTAACGATTTCACCTGTGGGAGTTTGTCTTGAGAGCATTCTGTTATTAGATTACATAAATACAGACTGTTGTTGATTAATTCAATCAAATTATTTGTCGCTGATCTGCATCTGGATGTAGCTCTCTCAGCTTTCATTAACCGAGACTCCCATTCGAAAAATATAATTTCTTTATGTGGCTCCTGTATCTTTGGCAGATTGGCAACTTTTCCTTCATTTGAATCTTGCCAAGATAGAAACTTAGTTAGGATTTCATCTGCCTTTTCTAGCTCAAGCCTTGCATCTACTGATTTATCGATCATAGCTGCTGAGATATCACATAAAGGAACAACCAACGAGATATTATAACACAAAAGGTCCAACTACCGAGATAGAGCCTTGGTCATCTCTAGGGCTTCAATTATAAATTCTTCTACCTTGGGATATCCTTTGAATTGCTCTATTTGATCCTTCATTTGAGCAATTTGCTCTTCTTTTGATTTACTCACTTGCTCATTCAATAGATGTAGTTTGCTCAATGCTTGGGATAACTCTTTCTACTTGAGGATGAACTGTTCATCAATTCTCTGCTTTTCATTAATTAACTACTCATTCAACTGTTCATTAAGCTATCTTTGTTTCGCCAACTGCTGTTCAAGCTGCTCTATTTTTTGTTGCCGCTCTACCGATTGTGCTTCTAGCTCAATGATCGCCTGATATTTTTCCTTCAATAGATGATTAACCTCTAAAACCTTATCTATTGTTGCCGCTGTATATGCTTTGGCATACTGAGAAAGTTTGGTTAAATCTTTGGAGGGATTTACTTCCTACCTCCATACCACATTCATCATTTCCATCTGAGGAGTCAAAAGAGAAGAGTGATCAATTTTCCTCTTTTTCCTCTGTCTTTTAACTACAACCCTATGCTTAGGGCTTTACAAGACATCTAGTGGTGGTATC
Organism: Pinus taeda; assembly: GCA_000404065.3. Taxonomy (NCBI): domain Eukaryota; kingdom Viridiplantae; phylum Streptophyta; class Pinopsida; order Pinales; family Pinaceae; genus Pinus; species Pinus taeda. The sequence goes on along the minus strand of APFE031221506.1, from coordinate 25,160 downwards.
TCTTCTATATGCAAAACAATTTCATCAGTGGGGTTTTCAAGGATGATATCAATTTCTTTATGGAACTTGGGTGGGTCGCTTGTTCCTGCAATCAGAACTGTGTCGACTACTGTTTTCTGTGCTATAGACACCTCTGGTGTAGTGAAACCTTGGGTGTTTTCTGGATTACTGATGATAGAATCGAATTTTTCCCATTCCTTGATCAACTTAGGGTAAACATTAATGTGTGTATCAAGGGGTTCGCTAACTGTTACCTACTTCTGCTCCTGTTCTGGTGTCTTTTTCTTCTCAGGAACCTTCTCCATTTTGGGAGCATTCTTAGTGATTTTCTGTTCACTGTGGCCTTGTGGTTGAACCGTTGAGGTTGTAGCTAATAGATTTAAAGGCAGGGTTTCCAATCTCTAGGCCCTGAGTCTATTGAATTTTTCTAATCCTCCTGTTCCGAATTTAGTCTTCGCTAATCCTTTGACTTGGAAAAATAGTTCTGCTGAAGAAAACAAGTCGTCAAAGCTATCCTCTTCATGATCAAATCTGGAGACTTTAGCCTGAGAGGTAACATTATAGGCAACCTTTTTAGGGTCATACTGCATTTTTGGAATCGTTTCAAGATTTAACAACTTGATTTTCTCGGCCTCTTTCTCTGTATGTTTATAATCATGAAGAGTAAAGGCGCCACACCGAAGGGGAAATGTAGGCCACATGTGTTTCTTGGAATCCCTAAGGGTCTTTGACATTCCTACAACTGTTATCTGATATGCTAATTCCCGGGCCAATATTTTATCGGGGATGTATAGAGGAAGAACATGAGGATCAGTGAGACTGCCAAAAAGCCTTATATAGGTGAATTTCTCTTCTCCAAACCAAATACCCACTGTTGTTAGGTCAATTGCTACTTCCTCAGATATTCTAGGGGCAGTCTTATTAAATAAGGAGTAATGTACAGGAAGAATAAAACCATTACAAATTCTATACAAATGGTTCTTATAATAGGCCTTCCATAGCTCTTTATGATAGATGTGAATGGGATTGGGATCCTGGGGAGTCCATTTCCATCCGATAATGGGTTATTCGAAATTAAAACAGATGGTGTCCATAATATAGGCACTGAAGTAAAAAGGAGGTATCACCCGGGAAACCACAGACCTCTTTCTTCTATATTTAAGTATCTCGGTGGCCATTTTGTCGGACAGAATCTTTGCCTAGTCCATAATATAGCCATGAATTGCAGTTTCCATTAAAGGAACCATATCTATAGAGAACTTAGCAAAATTTTGGACTCCGAAGAGTCTGCACATTAATGCACCAACATAACAATACGGAGAGGCTAATGAATCTACAGAGTACATACCCGATGTCTCATGCTTGTTTGCTTGGGAAGTGTCTCCATTGCCTGATAGGGTCTAATTCAATGTCATTTTCCTTCGCAAAAGCTTCTAAGAATGCTTTATTATAATATTTCTTTGGCTTGGGTAAATGATACATTTGTCTGAGATCCTCTACTCTAAATGACCTGAACACTTTTCCTTCGGCTGTACTGAATGACTTGTCTGTAGTTGCAACGCTTTCAATAATCCATCTAACCATGTCATTATATGGAAAAACCTAGGCATGCGTTGCTATCCTGTGTAGGAATGAGCAGGCCAATTCTTTTAATTTATTTTCTGATTTGCTTGTAGAGTCTGCAGTAGCTTCTTCTAGTAGATTATAGACGCTCTCCCAGCTTGCTTTTCCTAAACCAAGGAAAGTCGTATCTGATATCAATCCTTTCTTATTCGGCTCTGGTTGGCTTGGTTATTTAACTATGACAGGGGCCTTGGCTTTCTTCACCTTCTTTCCCATCTTTTTCGGATTCATAAGCTTAGAGTAGTTCTGCATAGAGAATGGAAAACGTAACAAAGAAATATTTCTGCTGAAAGCTAAAACGTAATGAAAATCAGTTAAGGCAATTCGCATATGATAAACCCAATGTATTCAAGAATCACCATGGGTAAAATCTTCAAAGGATTCACCCTTAACTGTGAAATTAATAACCATCATATCAGCCAATCGTAGTAAATAAATGTCATAATTACCTGTCGCATCAGCCATATGCTTAATGATCCTTTCAAGCGTGTCTTTAGATTTCCCCGATCAGCGATCAATGATAAATTGTGAATCGCAATTGGGAGATTCAATGGGTCGGGCTTAGCGCTTCAGATCAATAGCTCCGATTGTGATAAAGGAAAATATAATAAGGTGGGATATGTTCCACGAATAGTTTGGTTTATTACTTTTAAAATTTATATTTGGAACCAATACCTTTTAACAAGGTTTCTTTGAAATGAGTTCCTTTATTTATAATATCGCAATCGGGGGATTTTAATTCCTTCTCGCTATGTGTTGTGTGATACCTCCGATTTCCGATTGCGATTACGTTATCGGATCAGAGGTTTTAAAGAGGACCTTTTATGAGTGCATCCTTTTATCATTGCGATATGCGATCTTCGATCGCTTTATCGCATCAGAGAGTTTCTTATGATGCCTTTTCAAAAGGACATTTCACATTTTATCAAATTTTTTTTAGATAGGATTTCTATTGTATCGGGCCTTTTGATAAGGGCTTTCATGTGTTATATGGTTAATGCCATGCAAGCGATTTTATTGAATCATTAATTTAATAAGTTTATTGAAAAGGGACCCATTTCTAATTAAAGTTTTTTTTGGGTAAAAAATTAAGAAATGGGGGGGTTGTTGTACAACACAACAATTGGCGATTCACTAGAAGAAACAGTTATCTCTGAGATAGTAATGCAATATTCTAACTTTCTTTATTTGAAAACCTTTGAGTATAGAGAAAATCTAAGGACAAATAGATAATCATGAACTCTGAATATAATGAAAAAATGTTTCTGCAATCTCTTTTTGATTTTGAAAATAAAAACATTCTAAGTTTATTTAAGCCTTGATTGGTTGATAAAGATAAAACAAGAAGATTTCTCCAACTTAGCTTATATAATGACTCTGTTGTCATAGGTAGAGCCGCTGCTGCCAGCAAACGTTTATAGTCTCGACAGGGTTACCTTTTAACCATTTAATCATTCATTGTCCCATCCATTTCAGAGTATAATTTCTAAGAGTAAATCCAAAAAGATATGTTTACACATATTTTCTTTATTGCATTTTTCATCTTCTTTATTTTTTATTTTAAAAGATAAAAAGCCATTGTCCTGGTTTGGTGGCTAGCTACTGACAATGCCATCCACTGGTTGTAATTGAACTGAACAAGCTGTATCGTGATGAGATGCCTTGTCTTATAATTATAAGCCATTACCCTGTTTTGATATGCAGTATTGGTAATGTCCATTTAATTAGTTCCCTATGATCATGGTAAGCAGGCTCGTAATGAGACCCCTTATCTTTTATATCAAACATTTTTTAGAATTACACTCTGAAAAATCACAATCTTTGTGGATGGGGTGAATGATTTACTCCTTAAGAGAATATGGATGATAATGTAAGAGTTGAAGATTCTAAGTTTGGATAGGCCCTTGCTTTTTATAGATAACCTCATTCAGGCTTTAAAAACTTGGAATGATTTACAATATTTTTTAAGATTTGAAAAGATGCTACAAAAATAAAAGAGGTTTTCAGAGTTTAATTCTTACCTAATTCCCTTATACTTCCTTCTTTTCCTTTAAGGCTTCATTTATCAAAAGTAAATATTAACACTATTTCTTTTAAGAAACTTTCAAAAACAGTAAAGGCCAATGGAAGGCTATTTCCAACCTTATTTTCTAGCAAACAAACAAAATTGCAAATCCACACAAATTCGCACAAATTGAATATTTACAAATAAGAAGGGATTACCTTCTCAAGTAAAGAATTTCTTCAAGATAAGCCCATTGACAGGAAGAGAATCTCTCTTTCCTGATAGATCTTGCAATATAAATGTTGATGGGCATATATTTTTGATGATTTGAAATGGTCCTAGCCACATTTTCTGAAATTTAGTGTGTTTACCTTTACCTTCATGGGCTTTGTCCCATTTCAAAACAAGATCACCAATCTGTAAAAATTTTGGGCTAGTAGAAGTTGTATCAAAAGAGGACTTAATAACCTGTTGGTGCTTTGCATGTGTAATTCTGGCTTTTTCCCTTTCTTATTCTAATTTAAGGATTTGATTATATCTCAATTGAATAGAAGATGAGGGATTTTCTTCAATAAACTGGACTAAGGCTAGTGATGGGAGTGCTAAGTTGGCTGGTATGACAACTTCCTTTCCATACACTAAATTGAATGGAGAAGTGCCTATTGAGGCCTTCTGCGTTATGCGATCTGCCCATAGTGCAAATACTAAAGACTTATGCCAATTCTTTTGATTCTGATCAACAGTTCTCTTAATGATTTTGATAAGATTTTTATTGGTCAATTCTACTAGACCATTACCTTGAGGATAGTAGTTTGCAGAGTATTTCAATTTAAACCCTATTTTAATAGCAAATTCAAGTATGGTATTTCTAGAGAAATAAGATGCATTATAAAAAAATGAGAGCATTAGGTATGCCAAACCTGGTAATGATGAACTGATCTATGAAGTTGATAATTGCCTTAGAATTGTCTACCTTCAAAGGAATTGCTTCTACCCACTTTGTAAAGTAATCCGTCACTATAAGGATATATCTATGTTGTTTGGATGAATGTGGAATAATTTCTCCGATGATATCCAGTCCCCATTGTTCAAAAGGTTGTTCAATGTTGACTGGTTGCAAAGGAAAGGCTGGCTTCCTTTGTCTTCCACTAGCAGTCTGACACATTCTGCATTTCCTTACATATTCATGGGAATCTTTAAACAATGTGGGCCAATAATAACCAGCATGTATAATCTCGTGAGTTGTTGTATCACCTCCAAAATGTCCTCCTGCTGGACCATCATGTAGTTTCTGTAAGACCTTTTGTGCCTCAGTTTTTTCAAGGCATCTTAACAAAACTGAATCATAATTCCTTCTAAATAACACATCACCAATAATCTCGAAGTTTTTAACTTTCAGGCTTATGGCATGTTTATTTTTATAGGAAAGATTAGAAGGAGCATATCCATTTTTCAAATAAAATATCAAATCTGCATATTGAGATTTAGGATTGATGGTACTTATATCAATGGTCTCCTCAATATTGTTAGAACCTTCATGTTCCTGAATGTTAGAAGCTCCTGCTAACAACCTGCAAAAACCTTGACCTTTGACAATCTTTGTTGGTTTAATGTCCAAATCATATTCTTGTAATGTCGTGACCCAGTTTTCCCTCTTCTCTCCCAATTCCCTTTGGACTAACAATTGTCTTACTGCTGAAAAAGGGACTATTACTTTTGTATGAGTCTTTAAGAGGAAGGGCCTAAAGTGTTTAATGGATTTGAACACAGCGAAGACTTGCTTTTCTACTTCAGAGTAATTAAGCTCAACTCCTTGAAGATTTTAACTAAAAAATGATATAGTTTCTTCCATGTTTTGATCATTGATTTGTGTCAACACACTACATAGGAAGTATCGGATGCCAAAGTTTATAAAATGAAATGATTTAAAAAATTGGGAGTGTTTAATACAGGAGAATTTATGATTGCCTGTTTGATTGAATCAAAAGATTCTTTTTCTTTATGCCCCCATTTGAACACTGAGTTTTTCTTGATCATGGTCTGTAATGGTAAAAAAATCTATGAAAAATCTGGAACAAACCTTTTTACAAAATTTATTTGACCTAAAAATGATTGCATTGATTTTTTATTATGTGGAAGTGGAATATCAGAAATTTCCTTGATCCTTTCTGGATCGATATAAATACTGTATTTTGAAACGATAAACCAAAAGAGTTTACCTTGGTCAAGAGCAAAAAATGATTTCTTGGGATTCAGTGAAATTCCATACCTTTTACAGCGTTCAAAGATTTGTTTCAAATCATGTAAATGATTTGCTCTTTTCTTGGAGAAGACAATAATGTCATCTAAATAGACAACAACCAACTTATTAATTAAACCTTTTAATTCTATATCCATTGCTCTCTGGAATGTAGCCCCAACATTAGTCAATCCAAAAGGCATTTTTAGGTAGGCATATGTTCCCCACTTAGTCCTAAAAGTAGTTTTGAGTCTGTCATCTGGATGCACCAATATTTGGTTATATCTAGAAAAGCCATCTAAGAAATACATTAATTCAGGACCAGCTACTGAATGAAGAGTTTGTTCCATTGTAGGTAGTAGGAAGTTATCCTTTTGATTAGCTTTATTAAGATTTTTGAAATCAATGCAAATTCTAATGTCACCATTCTTCTTCCTAACATGCACTAAGTTAGAAAATCACTTTAAATGTCTAATAGGAAAAATTATCTTAGCCTTCAAGAGTTTGTTTAACTCTACTTTAATTTGACTTTCAAGGTTTGGATGAATTTTCCTCAATTTTTGCTATACTAGCTTTTCTTCAGATATCATTGGAATTGTATGTTGTATGATAGAAGTATCATATGTTTTTAAGTCATCGTAATTCCAAGTGAAATTTCTTTTTATATCTACTCAAAAGTCTTATAAAAGAAAGTCTTTCTTCTGAAGTAAGTCCTAATCCCAGATTGATATTTTGTGGTTTGGCCTCAGTGACAAGATTTATTAATTCAAATCTCAAAGTAGAACTTTGAAGTTTTGAATTAGTAACTTGTTTAAACCTATCCTTGATATCATATAGATCCTCAAGATTGACTATTGATTTAGACATAAAATTTTCCTCAAGTATTTGCTTCATTTGAAGATCGTGCTCACTCTCATCAATAATCTGGTCATCATAGGGTTTATTAGAAGTTAAGAAATTCAAAATGTCGTCGTCATGATTGAATACCCGCTAGTTAGTGACATTGTCTGGAACCGATGGTCGGAAAATTAATTCTACTGAAAACCTATTAGGGCTGTAATCCTCGGATGGTAGGAGCTTAGAAGCAACATTGGCTAATAAATCAACTACTGCATTCTGAGATCTAGGAATGGGAGAAATATTAAATGTTAGAAAATGAGATATAAGGTCTTGAACCAAGGACTGATAATGTTTAAGATGACTAGAAAGGCAATGTATAGTATTTCTTACTTGTTTAATAAAAATTTCAGAGTCACCGAATACTTTAACATATTTCACTTTCAGGCCTATTGCTTTATAAAGTCCTTGGATCAACGCCTCATATTCAGCAGTATTATTTGTACACTCAAATTCTAGTCTACAGGATAACATAATTTTTTCTCCTTCAGGACTAACTAAAATACATCCTGCTCCTGCACCGTCATTAGATTTTGACCCATCAAAATATAAAGACCAAAATACAGGTTTATCTACAAATTTACTTACAATTTCCTTAGCAATATTAACACACCTTGATGTATCTGTATGAGAAAATTTTTCTATTTGAGATGTGAAACTATTAAATGAGATGGGTGATGATTGAGTATTAAAATTACCAAAGAATGATTCAAATGAATAGTTGCCAAGGATGTTATTGTTGAATGCTATGGGCTGGTTTTCTTGTTCAAATTCTGTTACAGTATGAGTCATATGCTTCTCCCGATCAATCTTGATCTGATTTGGCTTCCCTTTGTAGGGAAGCCACATATGAGACTAATTGGTAGAAATGTAACCATGGAGTTTCTCAGACCAATCCTTGCTTAGGATTAAACCATAAAACTCAGGGATGTCAGTAATCAATATATCAATTCTTTGAACTACTCTTGGATCAATTGATAACCTAATGGTAATTGAATTGATTTCCCCTAGTACTTGGACCTTAGTTCTATCCAACTGAACAATATGCACTGCAGATTTTTGAGGCTCAATATTCAATTTCAAATAGACTGAAGCTGGAATTATATTCGATGAAGCCCCTGAATCTATCAAGCAATTATGCAAGTTTCTATTTTAGATTTCATAGGTCAAGAGAAAAGGAGGTTGTAGCTTCTACTCTATTGGATGGTGGCTTACCTGTTCCATTAGCTGCCTTGGACAATACATCATTTGGAAGAGGAGAAGAAGATACTACATTTTATTCTTTGAGTAGAAATTTCTATTGATGTTTGAGCTTGCTAAGCTCAAATATAGAGATATTTTCTCTAGTTTTCTTCATGTCTTCAATGATGTTGTAATCCATAGAGTCAACAACTACTAATGTCTTAGATGATGAAGGTGGATTGGAAGATGATGGTTGATTTTGAGTAGATACTGTTGTAGAATTCTTTGTGGGAACCTTATTTTTGGTAGTAGGACCTATATTCTTCTTCTTTTGAGTTGGTTGAACAGGTTCAGTGGTTCCTTTACTCCTGGTACTTACTGGGAAAGCTTCCTGTTCATTTTCAGTATCTGAATTGGGCAAGATGAAGTCCCACATACCATGACATTCTACAACATCTTCTTCCTCAGTTTCATTAGATGATAAGATTGTATCTTCCTCTTCATCATTCTCCGGATCTGATTCTACATTAGATATAGCAATGGGTAGTTTTGATTCAGGTTTTTTGAAGTTTCTAAATGGCTTTTTAGTGGAGGTCTCGGCTACTTGTTTTTTAATTTCTACCATCTCATTTGACAGAGTCTTTAAAACCTTTTGTAGACCTTACATATCATATGGATCTTTAGCCATTATTATTTGAATCATCTTTAAAAGTAACTTTTTTGGACTTTTGCTCTTCAAGGGAAGTTTTCTTCTCTAAGGCAATGATACGTTTTTCAATAGCGATTGCTTCTTTCATATTCTCCGCTAAAGTGGGCTTTGCAGCTCTGTCAACAAAGATTGCTTTGTTTGAAGGTAAGGCCGATATGTACCATTCACTTTGAACCTCTTCACTAGGTTTAGATGCAGTAGGAATCTTATTTAAGAGCTTATTAAACCATGAGTTAAAATCTTTGACTGGTTCTCTTTGCTCGGTTTTGAGATTTGAGAGATCGTTGATTAACGTTGCTGTTGACCTATCATCTCCAAATTTAGTCAAGAACTACACTTGAAAAATGTTCCAACTAGTAATGGTTCCTGATGGGAATGAAAAAAACCAAGATGTAGCTACTCATTGGAAAGTATATGGGAAAATCCTAACAACCACATCTTCTTATGTTACTCCTTTTAATTTTACTGACAACATAAAGTTGTTTATATGTTCTTTTGCTAGTATGCCTGTTTCTGGGTTAAAATTTGGCAGCCATTTTTCGGGATGAGCTGGCAACTGACTCAAGGGTGCAGGCATTGTGACTGCCCCTGGATTGTTCCATTGTCTTTGAGCCATTGTGGATCTGCTAACAGAGGAAAGCGTAGATGAAGTTCCTAGTGGTTGAGAAGAAGATGTTGAAGTTCCAGTACCCTGTTGAACAACAATATGGAGTGGATGAGTCGATGGTTGAATTTGCAATGGAGAAGATGAAATGGATGATGATGATGAAAGCGTCTCACTATTAGACCCTTCAGGTGTCTTCCTTGCTCTTTTCCTTTTAGGTAGAGGGAATTCAGTAGATTCAATACCAAGCTTTTCACTCTATAATCTGGTAAGAGGATTGGAAGGAATGTATTGCGAAGTCACACTGCCTTGAGATAACTCAGATTTCTGTGGTGATATTGAAAATCCTTGAAGTTTATGAATCATAGACTAAACTTTAGGAGGTTCAAGAGTGGATTTATCTAAGATGTTTTGGGGTTCAGTAGTGGTTGTTGTTTTCTCCCCTTCTCACTTAGAAATTGGAGATTAAGAATGCAAGGGAGAAGTTGGAGGTGAGGTGGAGGGAGATTTACTCTCAGAATGGGCTATAGATTTGGATTTTCTCGGCATTCACAGCTCATGCCCTCCTTCTAGCACCAAAAATGTTGATGCCTCTAAAATCGCTGCATCAACATCAGGGAAAACTACTCGGTCTGGACCTTAAAGCAACTCCTTTTCCGTTTGGTGTGGTGGCTCCGATTGGATGTAATGGGACCAGTTTCCCAGTGATATATGGGTGGATGGATGATTGGTTGGAAATATATAATGGGAATGATAAGTGATTTATTCTAAAGTACAAAAATATATAAAGATAACTAATCTATCCCGGGAATTCTTTCTCTTAGTGCGATTCTTGATTGTTCTTATTGACAAGTAAACATGTAGATGGCATACTCATAAATAAAAATATACATTCATATGATAATTACTTTGTTCAATTAATTGAACAAAGTAATAATTAAAGCATTATCGCACTAACCATAATATATCACTGACACATATATATGAAAGATGACAATTCAGAAACATTCAATAGTGAAAGGTTAAAGAATTGTTGTAGAAACATATACATATCAATAATAGCAAAGTTGATAAATGTTTAATTCACACAGAAACATAAAGCAAAAACATAGATAGTAGTACCGTATGCATTTGGATCTCCTCTGATGTGAATCAGATTCAAATTCTGTCTTCTAATTTGAGAATGCTTTTCATAGGAAGCAAAAGTGCATATTTCATAAAAAGTCTTCTTTGTCAAAATTTAGAATTCAGGTCCAGTATTTTATAAAAATAAATATATCAGAAGAATAGCAGTGCAACTCCCTACTTAAGTCTTAAAATAAAAAATAAGGACCCTTTCTAAAAACATGAAAGGGTCTATAAATACTACAAAAATAACAAACTATGAAAGAAATATGCTATGCACTAGTATAATCAAAACATAAAAATATGGAGTTCATCTTGAAATAGCAGTGCTGCAGTCATTTGAAGGGATTCATTGAATCAACTTATCTTCTTGTGATCGGAGTTGACAAATGGCAAGCATTGGCTGGACCTATGACGGCTAACTCATATGAGAGTGTATCTGAGCTGCAAATGTGGCATCGACAAGTTTCGGGATCATGTGATTGATCGCATCTGTGAGACACTTCATCGCCATTCGTTGACTATGTGGTTTTACAAGGAAAAACCAAAACGTTTCCCAAGTTAAGCTGTGAATGCTTCCGATCAGTTTTTCTCTATGCATTAGCCCTTGTTTCCACTGTTGTTCTAACGATTTCACCTGTGGGAGTTTGTCTTGAGAGCATTCTGTTATTAGATTACATAAATACAAATTGTTGTTGATAATTCAATCAAATTATTTGTCGCTGATTTGTATCTGGATGTAGCTCTCTCAGCTTTCATTAACTGAGACTCCCATTCAGAAAATAGAATTTCTTTATGTGACTCCTGTATCTTTGGTAGATTGGCAGCTTTTCCTTCGTTTGAATCTTGCAAAGATAGAAACTTAGTTAGGCTTTCATCTGCCTTTTCTAGCTCAAGCCTTGCATCTACTGATTTATCGATCATAGCTACTGAGATATCACATAAAGGAACAACCAATGAGATATTATAACACAGAAGGTCCAACTTCCGGGATAGAGCCTTGGTCATCTCCAGGGCTTCGGTTCTAAATTCTTCTACCTTGGGATATCCTTTGAATTTCTCTATTTGATCCTTCATTTGAGCGATTTGCTCTTCTTTTGATTTATTCACTTGCTCGTTCAATAGATGTAGTTTTCTCAATTCTTGGGATAACTCTTACTGCTTAAGGATGCCCTATTCATCAATTCTCTACTTTTCATTAATTAACTGCTCATTCAACTGTTCATTAAGCTGTCTCTATTTCGCCAACTTCTGTTCAAGTTGCTCTATTTTTTGTTGCCGCTCAACTGATTGTGCCTCTAGCTGAGTGATCGCGTGATCTTTTTCCTTCAATAAATGATTAACCTCTGAAACCTTATCTATTGTTGCCATTGTATATGCTCTGGCATACTGAGAAAGTTTGGTTAAATCTTTGGAGGGATTTACTTCCTCCCTCCATACCACATTCATCATTTCCATAGATGTAGTTTTCTCAATTCTTGGGATAACTCTTACTGCTTAAGGATGCCCTATTCATCAATTCTCTACTTTTCATTAATTAACTGCTTCCTTCCTCGTTCAATAGATGTAGTTTTCTCAATTCTTGGGATAACTCTTACTGCTTAAGGATGCCTTATTCATCAATTCTCTACTTTTCATTAATTAACTGCTCATTCAACTGTTCATTAAGCTGTCTCTATTTCGCCAACTGCTGTTCAAGCTGCTCTATTTTTTGTTGCCGCTCAACTGATTGTGCCTCTAGCTGAGTGATCGCGTGATCTTTTTCCTTCAATAAATGATTAAGCTCTGAAACCTTATCTATTGTTGCCATTGTATATGCTCTGGCATACTGAGAAAGTTTGGTTAAATCTTTGGAGGGATTTACTTCCTCCCTCCATACCACATTCATCATTTCCATCTGAGGAGTCAAAAGAGGAGAGTGATCAATTTTCCTCTTTTTCCTCTATCTTTTAACTATAGCCCTATGATTAGGGTTGTAGAAGACATCTAGTGGTGGTATCTCTTCTATATGAAAAACAATTTCATCAGTGGGGTTTTCAGGGATGATCTCAATTTCTTTATGGAACTTGGGTGGGCTGCTTGTTCCTGCAATCGGAACTGTGTCGACTACTGTTTTCTGTGTTGTAGACACCTCTGGTGTAGTGAACCCTTGGGTGTTTTCTGGATTATTGATGATAAAATCGAATTGTTCCCATTCCTTGATCAACTTAGGGTAAACATTAATGTGTGTATCAAGGGGTTCACTAACTGTTACCTACTTCTGCTCCTATTCTGGTGTTTTTTTCTTCTCAAAAACCTTCTCCATTTCAAGAGCATTCTTAGTGATTTTCTGTTCACTGTGGCCTTGTAGTTGAACCATTGAGGTTGTAGCTAATAAATCTAAAGGCAGGGTTTCCAATCTCTAGGCCCTGAGTCTATTGAATTTTTCTAATCCTCTTGTTCCGAATTTAGTCTTAGCCAATCCTTTGACCTAGAAAAATAGTTCTGTTGAAGAAAACAAGTCATCAAAGCTATCCTCTTCATGATAAAATTTGGTGATTTTAGCCTGAGAGGTAACATTATAGGCAATCTTTTTAGGGTCATACTGCCTTTTTGGAATAGTTTCAAGATTTAACAACTTGATTTTCTCGGCCTCTTTCTCTACATGTTTATAATCATGAAGAGTAAAGGCACCACACCAAAGGGGAAATGTAGGCCACATGTGTTTTTTGGAATTCCTAAGGGTATTTGACATTCCTACAACTATTATCTGATATGCTAATTCCCAGGCCAATTTTTTATCGGGGATGTATAGAGGAAGAACATGAGGATCAATGAGACTACCAAAAAGCCTTATATAGGTGAATTTCTCTTCTCCAAACCAACTACCCACTGCTGTTAGGTCAATTTCTGCTTCCTCGGATATTCTAGGGGCAAGCTTATTGAATAAGGAGTAATGTACAGGAAGAATAAAACCATTACAAATTCTATACAAATGGTCTTATAATGGGCCTTCCATAGCTCTTTATGATAGATGTGAATATGATTGGGATCCTGGGGAGTCCATTTCCATCTGAGAATAGGGTATTTGGAATTAAAATAGATGGTGTCCATAATATAGGCATTGAAGTAAAAAGGAGGTATCAGTCGGGAAACTACAAATCTCTTTCTTCTATACTCAAGTATCTCTGTGGCCATTTTTTTGGACATAATGTTTTCCTAGTCCATAATATATCCATGAACTGCAACTTCCATTAAAGGAACCATATCTATAGAGAACTTAGCAGAATTATGGATTCCGAAGAGTCTGCGCATTAATGCACTAGCATAACAATAAGTAGAGGCTAATGAATCTACAGAGTACATACCCGATGTCTCGTGCTTATGTTTGCTCAGGAAGAGTCTCCATTGCCTGATGGGGTCTTATTCAATGTCATTTTCCTTCGCAGAAGATTCTAAGAATGCTTTATTATAATACTTCTCTGGCTTGGGTAAATGATACATTTTTTGAGATCCTCCACTCTAAACCACCCTAAAACTTTTCCTTTGGCTGTACTGAACGTCCTGTCTGTAGTTGCAATGCTTTCAACAATCCATCTAACGGTGTCATTATATGGCAAACCTTGGCATGCACTCCTATCCTGTGTAGGAATGAGCAGGCCATTTCTTTCAATGTATTTTCAGATTTTTTTGTAGAGTCTGCAGTAGCTTCTTCTTCGAGTTCTTTAGGCTGTTCCACTTCTAGTAGATTATAGACGCTCTCCTAGATTGCTTTTCCTAAACTAAGGAAAGTCGTATCTGATATCAATCCTTTCTTATTCGTCTCTGGTTGGCTTGGTTCTTTAACTACGACAACGGCATTGGCTTTCTTCACCTTCTTTCCCATCTTTTCTGGATTCATAAGCTTAGATAACTTTGCACAGAGAATGGAAAATGTAACAGAGAAATATTTATGTTGAAAGCTAAAACGGAATGAAAAATAGTTAAAGCAATTCGCATATGATAAACCTAATGTATTTAAGAATCACCATGGGTAAAATCCTCGAAGGATTCACCCTTAACTACGAAATTAATAACCATCGTATCGGCCAATCGTAGTAAATAAATGTCATAATTACCCATCGCATCGGCCATATGCTTAATGATCCTTTCAAGCGTGTCTTTAGATTTCCCCGATCAGCGATCAACGATAAATCGCGAATCACAATCGAGAGATTCAATGGGTCGGGCTTAGCACTTCAGATCAATAGCTCTGATTGCGATAAAGGAAAATATAATAAATCGGGATATGTTCCACGAATAGTTTGGTTTATTACTTTTAAAATTTATATTCAGAACCAATACCTTTAAATGAGGTTTCTTTGAAATGAGCCCCTTCTTTATAATATCGCAATCGGGGGATTTTAAGTCCTTCTCGCTATGTGTTGTGTGATACCTCTGATTGTCAATTGCAATTACGTTATCGGATCAGAGGTTTTAAAGAGGACCTTTTATGAGTGCATCCTTTTATCATTGTGATATGCGATCTTCGATCACTTTATCGCATCAGAGAGTTTCTTATGATTCCTTTTCAAAAGGATATTTCACATTTTTTCAAAAGTTGTTAGATAGGAGTTCTATTGTATCGGGCCTTTTGATAAGGGCTTTCATGTGTTATATGGTTAATGCCATGCAAGCGATTTTATTGAATCATTAAATTACTAAGTTTATTGAAAAGGGACCCATTTCTAATTAATTTTTTTTTTTGGGTAAAAAATAAGAAATGGGGGGGTTGTTGTACAACACAACAGGAGGTTAGAAACCCTAACCAGTGGAAAATTTCTACAATGGTTGATTGACAGAGTTATTAAACATCTTTGGAATTTTGGAGGGTAGCGTGTAGATGTTCAAAGTAGTCATTGAATAGCAGTCATAAGGGGAGTTTGATAGCTAAGAGTGGGTGAAATTTTTTGAGGCCTTAGTATCTCTTGGATGGAAAAATAAGCTACTAGGAAGGCAATTTGATGCTCAGGGATTGGCTAACCTAGAGGAGCAGATTGGATGAGCCAAATTTCATTATAAAAAAAGTAACTTGTAGCAGTGATAATATGAAACCCTCCTGGAGTCTCTATTTGTTGTTCCTTGATGGACTAAGGAGCATCCAGTGAGCAGATTTGGAGCAGAAGGACCATCAGGTTACAGGGTATGACAAAGAACCTGTGAGGTGCACTAGATCAGCTAGACCGTCAGATTATATTGTATTTATATTCTTGTGCCATTGGATAATTAAGGGCCATTATCCTTAGTACTTAGACTATTTTATTATTCAGTTGGACTAATATAACAAAGGTTGGGTTATTGTATATACTTGTGTAAAACAACACTGTATATATTTTGTGTACTAGTAGATTTACTATTGTTTATATTCTGTTGTGCAAAGTAATTTGTTGTGATTCTTGGTTTGGTAGCATTAGTGATCTAAGATTCTATCCTAGACATCAGGGTCATGGAAAAACAACAACAATCATCTAAGGCACCATACAGGATGAGCACTCCAGAGTTGGTGGAATTGAAGTTGCAGCTCAAGGAAATTCTTGATAAAGGATACATAAGGTCAAGTGTATCTCCTTGTGGTTCACTAATGATCTGAAATGGGGCACTAAAGGCTTCTTTTCAAGCTTACAAGAACCTATCCCACTCCAAAGCTTTTATATATTTCCAAGACCTTATGATTAACCAATTGCAGAATTAATAATGCTTGAAAGAGGTGTATGCTTATGTTTGTTTTTAATTGTTAAGTGCTTTAAGTCCTATTGCTTAAGCTGATATTTAAATACATGTGACAGTAAATAATGTAGAAAATAAACAAACACACATAACAACAATATTAATATGGAGTTCACCCAAAACTCTTGGGCTATGTCTCCTTGAGCTCTAGTCAACTCAATTAGGCTCTCTGGGATTATGGCATAAGTTCTTTTACAAGCTCCACACTCAACTCCATTGGATTGCACAGAAACAATGGGCTTAGAACACCATATTATCCTTGGCTCTGAAGCTCTCAGGCTTTCTGGCTTTAGCTCTGGCTCTGGCTCTGGCTCTAGGCTCTGGCTCTGGCTCTTGGCTCTGACTCTCGGCTCTTGGCTCTAGCTCTGGCTCTTGGCTCTGGCTTTGGCTCTTGGCTTTGGCTCTGGCTCTTTGGGTCTTTGAGGTTCTCTCGGCCTCTGCATGCCTTTGTAGTTTGCTTGACCTTCAAGCGACTCTTAGCAACCTTCCAGTGACTTTCAACAACTTTCCGTTGCTGTCAATTGAGCTCTCTGGTTCACTCGACCTCCAAGTGACTCCAAAAACTCCTCAGCTCTCAGTTGCTCTCTCACTCATGCTCTCTAGCTTTTGTGAGGCATCTTTCTGGCTCTACGGCTCTACACGTTACAAACACATCATTGTTTACAAAACACCCACTTGCAGTGTGGCATAATGGTCAGGGGCAGTTACAAAGGAATTAGGGCCTTCCATCAGGCGAAAACCCGAAAATGGAACAAAATTCCAATACACAGAGATTTACTGGAAATACACTATCAGACACAAAATCCTGGACTTCAAATTCTATGAAATCACGCTCATAATTCCTATCGGGTCTACCTTCGATCGCAATATCACTATTGCATCGTCACATGGCAAAACCCAAATACACGGGAATACATTGAAATTATGAAATTCTCGGATTATAAATATTATGCAATCGCGTGGATAATCCCCATCGGGTCCGCCCTTTATCGCAAGTCGCATATTAGCATATCGCAATGCATTGGCCCTTTGGTAGCGGGGATCACCGATCTCCTGATCGCCAATATCTCCGATCGTCACTATTGGCTCCAATCGCAAATCGTAATCGCCATATCGCAGTGCCTGGGGTCGCGATATCGCATGCAGGCCTATCACTGATGGGATAAGTTGGAGGTCGCAGTCAGGTGAGTCCTTCCGCCTTTGCCTTAATTCCACCACTTTTCACATTTGCGATGCGATTTCCTTAAGGATCCTTTTAGGCCATTTTTAGAAGAAATGCCTCCTTTTTCAAAGGACAAAGGCAATCTTCTTTCTGCGATAACTTCTTTATTCGAAGTCCATTTTAGCCCATTCAAATTGCAGTAGATTCAGAATGAAAAGATCTCTGTAATGGGATTATTTCCAATAGTAGCTCTTGACTTTAATTTTCCTCTGTGAGGAACACTTTAGACTTAGAAGTCTATCCAAGATCCATTTTGGATCACGCCTTCCCACTAAAGAAATTTTGGTCTCAAAAAGACTGACATACTGATTTGAACAATAAATGAGAGTACCTCACCCTCTTCTTTTCGCCTCCATACACTTGCCTCTACATAGTGCCTCTGAACCAAAGTCTCTGACCACTTTCCTTCCTGGATGTGCTAGTCCCCCTGGGAAGAACTATCTTCCTCCTTGTCTCCCTGCAGAACTCCTACTGAGATGGTCACAGAAGGTAGTTTGAACTTATCTGCCTTGATCATTGATCCAAGGTGGCTCAAATGAATGTGAAGTTACATCCGCTTCACAAAATTTTCATTTGTACCTATTTGACAAGCTGTCAACAACAACTGTTAACAAGAACAGAAATACAGACAACAATTGGATGGCTTGAACTCCTGCTTCAACAAAAGAAACATATTTCACATCTTGTAAACACCTCCATCTTACATCTGTATACAAATTATGGACTAGAAAACAAGCCCACAAAACATAACTTTAAAACAACTGACCCTTCAAGTCAAGCATGTAGAAAAGGACCTTTCGGACTCTTTTTGAAAAGATGAAACATTTCATCATTATCTCCATCTTGGAGACCAAATCAACTTTTCCCAATTCAATATTTCATTACATGCATGTCAAAGCAATCAACCCCGCAAGTTAATTACACATACATGTTCAAAAGATGAAACACTTCATCATTATCTCCATCTTGTAGGCCAAATCAACTTTTCCCAAGTCAATATTGCATCACATGCATGTCAAAGTAATCAACCCTACAAGTTAATTACACATACACGTTCAAAAGATGAAACACTTCATCGTTATCTCCATCTTCGAGACCAAATCAAATTTTCCCAAGTCAATATTGCATCACATGCATGTCAAAGCAATCAACCCTGCAAGTTAATTACACATATATGTTCAAATACAAGGAAATCATCAACATCCCTGTGCTCATGCACATCATTCTCATGCATGCATTTCATCCTTCAACTTTCGCTTAAGCACACTGTACTTTCAAAGATGAAATGAAGTATAATGTTGTAGCAATAAAGTGAGTCTCCTACTCAACTTTTCCATTCACCTTCTTGGTAAAATCCTGCAATTTGCATCTCATTAACAAAGAAATGTAAAATAGATGCATCAATAGACATGCAACCTTAATTGGATAAGAACTCTAACCATTTTTTACTAATCCATTTCAAAGGTCTTTCCTTTGTCTGCACATCAGCATCAACATGTGAATCATCCTGAAACACATCATTCATGGAAACTTCGTTTCCATTTCTGCCATTTTCTCTTTCCACCTTCTTCAAGTTTCGTGGAAGCATTGTTGGATTCAGAGTCCAACACTTTTCAGCAAGATGTCCTTGCTTATGGCAGTAAGTGAAACACATGTGCATCCTCTTGGCAACATGATTTTCCTTGTCCAATGGACCTTTGGCTTCTTTTTTCTTTTCCTTCAAAAGTTTCCTTTATGTGGCCATTCTCTTCCAACATCTAGAAACATTACAGTTATCCAAACCACAAAAGGGACATGCAATTATTTTCCCATACTTACATGGAATTTTACCATGCTTAACATAATCAAAAGGATATGATTAGAACCAGATTTATACCTTTCTTTTTCACCTTTATTGCCTTCTTGAGGAGGTGAATTGAATGAAGAAGTGGCTCCCTTTGGAACACCATCAATCTCTTCAAGGCTATCAGAGTTTCCACAACTCTCTGGTTCAAGTGCATGCTTTTGAACACCTGCATCCTGCAAATGATGTTTCAAGCTATTGCATTCTCCATGGATACAATCTTTACACTCTTGAGGTAGAAGACCTGAAATGAAACTCCTTGGAACTGTTACAATGGCCTTCATGGCAGCTTTGGAACTCTCTCCATAAGACTGTCCATAGCCAAGACCCAAATACTTAGGCCTTTACTCAACCATTATTGGCTCAACAATACCTTGTGCATGTTCACCCAAATCTTTTCCTTCATAGCCCATCTTGGACATTAGCTTGGAACCTATGCCTCTGGTATGTTTTTCAAAAGAACCAATATAATCATTCTTAGAATAATTTGAAGACAAACTGGAATGGTTTACCTCTTCTTCAAGCTGATACTTGACCAAGGCTTCTTTGGAAACAAAGCACTGTGACTCTAACTCATGCATCCTTTTCAGGTTCATATTTGCAATATGAAGTTGCCTCTCCATTTCCTGCAATTTGTCAAAAAGCAACTGCTTCTCTTCCTCTACGGAATTCAACTACTCTCTAAGTATGCTGCTCTTCCTTCCATCCTCATACATTTCTCTCACCATATCCATCATGGTGAACAAGTCTTGCTTCTTGTCTTCATCAAAGAATCTTGTGAAGAAAGAAGAATTTGAGGACTCACTTATAGAAGTTGTCAATATCAAAATGCACAAAAGAACTTCAAACAAGATTAACAAAGAGCTTATTCAAGCAACCTTTTGCAACAAACCTCTTGTGCTTCAAGGATTTCCTTGAGGTCCTTTGGGATAAGAAGAATGCCTTCAACCCTTCTTCCTTCTTGTCCTTCCTGGACGGAGCTATAAGGAGCTTTCCCTTCACCCCTGCAAACTCAAACAATAGTCAGTCTACAAACAAGCATACAATCAATCAAACAATCAATCCTTGATTGCCAAAACACCTTTCAGACAAGCAATATTTTGCTTTGTCAATCAAGCATTCTGATCTGATATCACCTTCTTGAAGGTGGGGTTAATCAACTTTAGGCTCTGATGCTACCTGATCTAAAATGGGGCACTAAAGGCTTCTTGTCAAGCTTACAATAACCTCTCCCACTCCAAAGATTTTATATATTTCCAAGACCTTATGATTAACCAATTGCGGAATTAATAATGCTTGAAAGAGTTCTATGCTTATGTTTGTTTTTAATTGTTAAGTGCTTTAAGTCCTGTTGCTTATGCTGATATTTAAATACATGTGATAGTAAATAATGCAGCAAATAAACAAACATACATAACAACAATATTAATATGGAGTTCACCCAGAACTATTGGGTTACGTCTCCTTGAGCTCTAGTCAACTCAACTAGGCTCTCTGGGATTATGGCATAAGTTCTTTTACAAGCTCCACACTCAACTCCATTGGATTACATAGAAATAATGGGCTTAGAACACCATATTATCCCTGGATTTGAAGTTCTCAGGCTTTTTGGCTCTGGCTCTGGCTCTAGCTCTGGCTCTGGCTCTAGCTCTGGCTTTGGCTCTGGTTCTCAGCTCTGGCTCTGGCTCTTAGCTCTAGCTCTTGGCTCTAGCTCTGGCTCTTGGCTTTGGCTCTAGCTCTAGCTTTAGCTCTTGGCTCTAGTTCTGGCTCTTGACTCTGGCTCTAGCTCTTTGGCTCTCTAAGCTTCTCTCGGCCTCCGCGTACCTCTGTAGTTCGCTTGACCTCCAAGTGACTCTCAGAAACTTTCTAGCGACCTTCAACAACTTTCTGTTGTTGTCAATTGAACTCTTTGGTTCACTCGACCTCCAAGTGACTCCAAAAACTCCTCAGCTCTCAGCTGCTCTCTCACTCATGCTCTCTGGATTTTGTGAGGCATCCTTCAGCTCTACGACTTCCTATTTATTTCTCCACGTGTAATCATTCCTCTGTCTCTTCAGCTGGCCCTCTGGCTTCTGGCTCTGTGGCTCTGCGCATTACAAATGCATCATTGTGTACAAAACAGCCGCTTGCAGCATGACACAATGATTAGGGGTAGTTATAAAGGAATCAGGGTCTTCCTTTAGGCGAAAACCCAAAAATGGAACAAAATTCCAATACACAGAGATTTACTGGAAATACGTTACCGGGCACAAAATCCCAGACTTCAAATTCTATGAAATCGCACTCATAATCCCTATCGAGTCCACCTTCGGTTGTAATATCGCTATCACATCGT
>APFE031221503.1:1775-15770 GCA_000404065.3 Pinus taeda | reverse complement strand
TTATTCCTTAGGATTAACGATATGCGAAATGCAATAGTTATATCACATCACATGTTTATAAATGGATCATTTCAATTTAAAACTTTGCGATGAGGAATTTGTGGTGACTTTGATCGCATCACAACTTTTCAAATGGATGTTCATTGGCCTTAAGCAATTGCAATTTGCAATGAGCGGTTCCAAACACTCATAAAGCAATTTTTATATGAAAAGAATGGAAAATCTATTTTTAATCAAAAAGTTTTATTGTTTTTTAGATCCTAAAGGGGACCTATTTCTTATTTAGCATCTTTAGACTAAGATTAAAAATTTGAAATGGGGTGGTTGTTGTATAGCACAACAATTTCTCAATAAAACAACTTTTCAAACATACATAGAAGTGGATGAAAGATTTCAAAATATGGTAAATTTCTCTATTCCTAGTGAAGAAAGATGGGATAAACTGTTAGAGCTCGTTGAGTAAAATCAAACAAAAATCCTACAGATTTGGAGCAGTCAAACAAAAGAAGCAGAAATATAGCTACAATCATCAACAACACTCCTCAAATTGTGAACATAACATCTAATTAGTCCAGGATTGCTATCATTTAGTTCTATTTTTGAAATATCTACATCTTCTGGTAGATATCATTTTGTAATTAATTTTTTTTGAAGTCCGAACTAGTTCAAGGAAGACTTTATAAGTATTTTGTAAAAAAGAATTAGAAAGGGTTCGATTATGTAAAAGAGAACATCCTTCTTTGATTGTAAGCTATGGACTTTGTTTTGAAGGAATCAATTCAGAAATACAAAGGCAATATTGTTTCAAGATTCTTGTGTCAAATAAATGGTTTTGATTACATGAATTTAGTTTTCCTTCCTTTTATATTATCTAGAAAAATGAAGAGTTACAACCTACAATAAATCTGCTGTAATTTCATCTTTGCCCTCGCATAGCATCTTCTCTCTCTCTCTCTCTCTCTCTCTCTCTCTCTCTCTCTCTCTCTTTCAGAATAATAATACATAATCGCAATACAATTCCCTAAGATAAACTGCAGGTTTCCTTCTAGGGGAAAAAACCTAAATTAACATAACTTCTACCGTCAGATCATTTTCCTAATGAACGAACCAGATTGACTACGAAATTAGAATATTTTACAAGGAAAATTTTCATCTATTTTTAGCTCTGGGGGTGCTGCCCCTGAACACCCTCTAGGTGGGGGCTCATTAAAAGTAGTCGTCACCCCCCTTGGACCCCCCTGATGGCTATCATATGAGCGACGTTGTCACCCCGTTTATGAACTGGGGTCCAACACGACTGAGACCTCTAAAGAAAGAAGATATTCAGGCTCCACACCCAACAAGTTTTACACTTATAAGGAGCAACATTTTCCTGTTGATATCCGACGGGGGGGGGGATGTGGGGAGAATAACAGATAAAATGAAAAATGTAGATAAAATTAAGAATTGCAGAAAAAATGAGAAATTGCAGATAAAAGAAAAATTGAAGACTGGAGGAGTTTAAATGTAGAAGTTGTAGACAACAGGAATCTAGAGTGAGGGGGAGTTCCTCAACACTTTGCTAAATTTGTCTAAGGGTTCCCATCAATGACAAAGAGGGATATTGTTGAATATTTTTTTCATTGATGTCAAAGCTCGAGGGAGACCCAAAGGAGGGAGCACAACCTAAAGGTAGGAGCATGTTTAGAAGCACGAGGAAAATTTTAGGCAGACCTCAAAGTTCTTGAAAAGAACCCTAAAATTTAGTTCTAAGATGTAAAAAGGGAGAAAACCTCAAATTTGGGTGCAGAAAGGTGAAAACCATGGTTTGGGTGTGGAACAAAGGAAAAGGGGGCCAAACCTCAAATTAAGCCAAAGCAAGAGAATGAGGCAGAAACCTAAAAAGTCAAAGAAACCTAAAATTATTGAGGAAACATCAAAATTTAAAGAAAGCTAAAATTGTTGATGAAACCTCAAACTTTGGGAAAAATGACGAAACTTAAAATTATGATGAATTTCATATAATGAAAAAAGCCTCGCAAATTCAATATTTTTGAGCCTTTACTATCAATTGACTAACTGTTCGGGTCCCACCCTAACCCCCTTATTTATGTAATAGGATCGAGTCATAGTTATAGTTAAGTAAAGAGTCAATAAAGCCCATATTAATAATTGTAAGTGGTTAACCTGCATTTAATGAAGGAACCACAATTAGTTGCAAATGGGCCATGGTATTAGATAGATGGTATTAATAAGAACCATGGTATTGCCCCATGGTATTACATGTATGAATCCTGTTATCGCTCAGGTTGTCCCTTGGCTCCTTAAGGGATACGTCCGACGTAACCACAGACCAAGCTTTGGACCGCAAGTCCTAGCCTACCAACAGTCAGAGAGGGCTCTCTCTTTGGGATTTAGCTTTGTTTAGGGTGATCTTAGGCTAGATATGATGCACATGGGTTTTGTTTGAGTTTGGTGGGATGGATTGATCTATTCAGGCAGAGTTGGCATGCGAAGCGTAAGAAGTTTAGAGCATTGGGCATGGAGTCAAGGATTAAGGGCTGCTGGTGTGTTTTCTTTGGCAAAGAAGGAACTACAGAGCATAATAGTTAAACAAGGAATAATATCAGGCTGCAATGAGGATGAAATGGATGTCAGGGAATGAAAGACAGCTAAGTAGCTTTCATTACGCTAACAAAGGGAAGGTGAGTGAACATTATATAGGAGCAATTAAGAAATTCCTAAACAATATTCATATATGGAGGAACTAGTGTAGATACACAACTATTTCAGAAGAAAACATAGAGAAATAACAGGAATTGAGGACAGAGCACGGCTATGTGACATCTGAGCTATTCTTTCTTCCTGCAATTTTAGATCATGACACAGATATGATTTACCAAACATAGCAACTGAAAATAGGTGAGAAAAAATTATTGTTCCATGAAGAAGCACAAGAATCCTGTAATCTATTCTTCAGCCATCAAATCCACATTAAACAGTCCAAACACAAGGTATTCCAACAATCTATGTTCATTAAATCTCTCAAAGCATACAATGCAAGTCTAGAAAGAGAATTATCAACCAACCACCCTTTAAAACCGTCCATTGGGTGGTTTATATAAAGAATATGTATAGACTTAGATATCTTGATAAGATCTCAAGAAAAATATCTCAAAAATATCTATCAAACAGATCCAAACAGATCTGAAGTAAATCAGTGTTTGCTGCTAAATTGTACTCAAAATAAATGCATGAAAGACTATATGAGCTGCGCTGGGGCAGCTGGCATCTCGGAATAAATATCTAAGGCTGCGCATAAGGTAGCAGCCTCAAAAAATGGATTTAAAAGTGTCATTTGAGCCATGCACTGGCCTCATAGTCATCACTGTGTATTTGGCCTGCAGCAATTCCCCCAAATGTGGCTCGATACTCTGTATTTTTAATAACTGGGCATTGAATCCTTTTGTCCACATCGTTTAGGCGGTTCCGCTGGCCTTAAGTGGCACTGATTCCTTTAAAATCTGAAATGAATAGTTTTTAATAGATTTAACTATGTTCTGGTGAGTTTTAAAGGCTTAGAGCTGCCTCTTTGACTTTGATGAAGGTCTTTGAACTGTTCAATCACCTTTTTTAATCTCTTTATGGCAAAAATAGCTGCTGTGGTGCTTTTTGCAGGCTTATGGAGGTTTCGGCGCTTGGCCGATCGAAATATTATCAAAAATGAATCAAAACTGCATAATAAAGGAGGACTGCGTACTGGTAGCATGCTGAGGCCGAAATCCTGCTGTCTGGAGCTAATCTGGACTGAAGCGATGCAAAATGGCCAGAGAATGACCAAATTCCCTTTGCATCTGATTCATCAGGGTCCTCTTCTGCAATTCGACGAATCATATCTAAAGCTTTGCGAATTAGCTTCTTCTTTATTGTCTTCAAATTGTTGTGCTGTTGAAGCATTTCTCGTGATACATTCAGTGGCAAAGTGTCTGAATCTACAATACCCATAAGGAAGCCTAGGTAATTGGGAAGGAATTCTTCAAATTCATCAGAAATGAAAACATGCCTGACATACAACTTGATATTGGCCTTGGCATTGTAGTAACTTTCATAAAGGTCGTGGGGTGCCTTTGGCGAAATAAATAGAATGGACTTGAACTCAACATCATTTTCTTTGCTTGCCCAGAGATAGATGGGGAAATTAATGAATTCAGAATATTTCTTTACCAGATCTTTCAATTTAGTCTCATCTAAACATTCGGTGGGCTTCATCTTTAAGGTGCAGTCTGATCTCTGTGCCACGTCCCAGTGGTTCATTCTATGTATCTTCAGATACCGCAAAAGCTCCATCAGCTTTCGATTCCCATATGTACTGTTTGTCATCATTGTTCTTGCTAATAACTTCCACATGGTCAG
This sequence comes from Pinus taeda, assembly GCA_000404065.3. Lineage (NCBI taxonomy): Eukaryota > Viridiplantae > Streptophyta > Pinopsida > Pinales > Pinaceae > Pinus > Pinus taeda. Next base: position 11,378 of record APFE031221503.1, on the reverse strand, counting down.
CAACTAGGTAGACTGAATAAAAGCCTACTCCGAACTGGCCAATAAGGTTCAAATATCCACCTTTTTGCATTTGTTCCAGAAAAGCTGAAGTTCTAGATTTGGCAATTGTCCCTAGATTTTTATGAGATCCTCCTTAGTCATTCCTATCCCATGATCTCAGATTGACAATATCTTGTTTTATTTATCCAATTTGATCTTGATGTCGAGCCTGGTGTTGTCACCTTCTCCCTGCACATTCTTGTCTGTGAGAGCCATAAATCTGATTTTATCCAAAGCATCAGAGGCATTTGAGATGAGTTCTCGCAAGAAGATATCCTTGTTGCTGTAGAGAGAGTTGATGAGGATGTCCATCAGCCTAGAAACCTCTACCTGGAACTTGAATTTCTGGGCATTGGCCCACAATGTCTTCCGGGAAATAGACTCTGACTCCCTCTGCGCAACATTTGCGTTCGTAGAGAGTGCATCCGGAATGGCTCCACCAATGCCTTCCTCCACCTTCGGAGGACTGGCATTCTCATCGGCAGGGCTCGCCTCCTCTGCGTTGGCTCTAAGATGGGGACTCTGATGCGGGATAAATGTGAGAATGATGAGCAGAAACAGAGCAGTTGGCACCGCCCACTTCCTCATCTTGTTCGCTTGCACAGGCACTTGAACTCATAAAGCAGTTGCAAGCACTCAAAGTGTACGAGTCCACAGATGCGATGGAAATCAAAAGAAACATATCTTATGTGTTTGAGACTCTGCACTGCATCCTCATAGGCAAAGCTTAAGGGACCTTCATTGCCTTGTCTACCAGCTAGATCGACAGCTAAAACAGGTCCATATCTCTGTACAAGATCACGAAAGTGTCGTTCTACAACTTTTGGTGTTTCATCAGTATTAATTATATTCAACTTTGGCTTATACGTAAGGTCTACAATCTGTTCCCACAAAACTGGAATAGAACCACGCACCTGCAAATATGATGTTATAAATCCATCGCTTGAATGTATCATAGGAACCAAACTGGAGACCAGCATAAGGAACAATCTCAACCAATGTTGGTGATAATCCAGCATATAATCCTCGGATACCACTGGTTCTTGTAATTTCTAGAAAGGCAGACTGCAAGTTTGGATAGGCCTTTGGCTCACCCTGTGATGCTAATACTGTGCGTAGAAGGTCAAATGGATATGATCCAACAGTTGCCGCAGATCCTGCTAGCCCCCCACTAACATAAGACAAATATGGACTTAATCGAGCATGGTCCTCTGCCTTACTAGAACCCGCAACAAATGACTTAAACTTATGTAGAACAACAAACTGTATTGCTGTATAGGGCATCACCATGAGAAGTGCTGGAACATTCCCCCTTCATAATCCCAGCATTCCTTCCTCCCTTAAAATGTCTTTGGTGGCCTATTTCCATAGAGGTGGTATCTTCCTTAAACCTTCAAAATTATGTGTCCACTGTGCATTAAGAGTTAAATCAGTTTGGTAGGAGAAGTATAAGCCAGAACTTGTCTCTACAATTTTTAAGATGCTCACAAAGTAAGCTTCATCTCTTTCCTCTGCAGTAGAAAGCTCCAATGCCTTATTGCAAGATAGAAACTTCAAGGACTTTATTTGAAAAATAGGAAAACCTTGATGCATGCCAACCTGCTTTCGAGAAGTTATTACAAATACATATGTACTTGCAAGTAACTTAATTGCACCAACTACACCATAAATAACAGTCATTTCCATTGCATTGGTGATAGGTGCTTCACCTGCACAACCAACAACATACATGATGATCCTGATTAGATTTAGAGACCCATTTGAACGGCTTATAGAAAGAGGCTGGTAAGATCCATCGTCAGACGATTTGATGATGTACTCCTCTAGATATTCTAGCAGTTGCATTTTCGCGCAGAGTCTCGGTATGTTCTCCATTACTTCCATTTCCTTTGAAATTACGAGACCTTGGAGAACCTTGACCCATTTTGTTCACATTCCCTTTAGTAAATGGCTTAGGCTGATTTGAACGGTGGAGTGCTATAACTCATCAAAATTTGGAACACAACAGTGGCACTTTGACTCGCACACTCTTATGGCATCCTTCTTTGGCTTCTGTTAGAAAATATGGAGCATTACAGTATGCATAGTACGACATATTTGGCATGTAAAAATGTCGATCATGAAAGATGAATAACCTGCTGCAGCAGGAGGCTAACAGTGGCTCCACTTGGGGATGGCTTTTCCTTGCAAAAAGTCAAGAACAGCAGGTCAGAATGCCTTGATCTTCAATTGTTGCTGTACTCTGCAAAATTCCCTTTGCCGGCTGCCTTATTAATCCTACCTACCTATCCTAATCAACACTTACTTTGCTGTTAGGTGAAATCAAATAACCAGTGCAGCCACTTAAGCAACTGTAGAAATAAATGAACTGGCTGACTGATTGTTAATGAAATTGGAAGCACTATTCGGTCATGTGCCCCCATAATCAAAATTGTGGCATAGAAAGGCCGCTGCTGATGTATTTGGTCCTCACAGAGAAAGCATGCTAAAGAACTTGAGTTAAGAAGAAGTTCCATGTAGTCTGTTATAGGATCAATAAAAACATCATGTGGGATAGTTTCTTCTGGGCCTTCTTGGTTTGATGGAACAACTGCATCCTCAGTAATAAGCCCTGTAACTAGTTCTTCAGTCTTTGCCTTGAAAGCATAATTATCCTCAATCTGTAAGTCAGAAGGTAGTACCATTTCCTCATGACTTGGGGAAGGAAGATTTTGGAAAAATTCTTTAGGATCGCGAAAATTACATGACTGAATTTGAGATTGCAAGAGTTCAATTTCATTTTCATATCTTTCAACAACTAAATCAAGAAAAAGGTTATGCGGGCGTCCTGTTGTTTTTAACAACACCAATCTGAAAAATTCTTCATCAAGCTGAAGTTCTGATAAACTCTCCCTGAATTCATCTAAATCTTTATCAAATGAAAGATATTCCATGAACCCGGTCATCCTGTCTTACTATTAGTTCTTTGGAATATGGACTATTTGGTTGTAGAATTGGTTCGTTCCTCAGTGGAGTCTTGATTGAAAATGAAGTGCAGTCGCTAGGTGGATGCCTTAACTTTGGAGTGCCTGATCTCTGTCCACCATCAAAGATCAGAACTAAACATGAAAAGTTCTGAAGAAAAGGAGCAGTTTCTCCAGAAAACGGGGTTTACAGTGATAAACAAAATGATTCAGGTCCCCAGCGGAGTCGCCATTATGTTATCGCTCAGGTTGTCCCTTGGCTCCTTAAGGGATACGGCCGAGGTAACCACAGACCAAGCTTTGGACCGCAGGTCCTAGCCTACCAACAGTCAGAGAGGGCTCTCTCTTTGGGATTTAGCTTTGTTTAGGGTGATCTTAGGCTAGATATGATGCACATGGGTTTTGTTTGAGTTTGGTGGGATGGATTGATCTATTCAGGCAGAGTTGGCATGCGAAGCGTAAGAAGTTTAGAGCATTGGGCATGGAGTCAAGGATTAAGGGCTGCTGGTGTGTTTTCTTTGGCAAAGAAGGAACTACAAAGCATAATAGTTAAACAAGGAATAATATCAGGCTGGAATGAGGATGAAATGGATGTCAGGGAATGAAAGACAGCTAAGTAGCTTTCATTATGCTAACAGAGGGAAGGTGAGTGAACATTATATAGGAGAAATTAAGAAATTCCTAAACAATATTCATATATGGAGGAACTAGTGTAGATATGAGCGAATAAGTATTCATATTCACAACTATTTCAGAAGAAAACATAGAGAAATAACAGGAATTGAGGACAGAGCACGGCTATGTGACATCTGAGCTAGTCTTTCTTCCTGCAATTTTAGATCATGACATAGATATGATTTACCAAACATAGCAACTGAAAACAGGTGAGAAAAACTTATTGTTCCATGAAGAAGCACAAGAATCCTGTAATCTATTCTTCAGCCATCAAATCCACATTAAACAGTCCAAACAAAAGGTATTCCAGCAATCTCTGTTCATTAAATCTCAAAGCATACAGCGCAAGTCTAGAAAGATAATTATCAACCAACTACCCTTTAAAACTGCCCATAGGGTGGTTTATATAAAGAATATGTACAGACTTAGATCTCTTGATAAGATCTCAAGGAAAATATCTCAAAAATATCTATCAAACAGATCCAAACAGATCTGAAGTAAATCAGTGTTTGCTGCTAAATTGTACTCAAAATAAATGCATGAAAGACTATATGAGCTGCGTTGGGGCAGCTGGCATCTCGGAATAAATATCTAAGGCTGCGCATAAGGCAGCAGCCTCAAAAAATGGATTTAAAAGTGTCATTTGAGCCATGTGCTGGCCTCATAGTCATCACTGCGTATTTGGCCTGCAGCACTGTCCCCAAATGTGGCTCGATACTCTGTATTTTTAATAACTAGGATTTGAATACTTTTGTCCGCATCGTTTAGGTGGTTTCGCTGGCCTTAAGTGGCACTGATTCCTTTAAAATCTGATATGAATAGTTTTTAATAGCTTTAACTATGTTCTGGTGAGTTTTAAAGGCTTAGAGCTGCCTCTTTGACTTTGATGAAGGTCTTTGAACTGTTCAATCACCTTTTTTAATCTCTTTATGGCAAAAATAGCTGCTGCGGCACTTTTTGCAGGCTTCTGGAGGTTTCGGCGCTTGGCCGATCGAAATATTATAAAAAATGAATCAAAACTGCATAATAAAGGAGGACTGCGTACTGGTAGCATGCTGAGGCTGAAATCCTGCTGTCTGGAGCTAATTTGGACTGAAGCGATGCAAAATGGCCAGAGAATGACCAAATTCCCTTTGCATCTGATTCATCAGGGTCCTCTTCTGCAATTCGACGAATCATATCTAAAGCTTTGCGAATTAGCTTCTTCTTTATTGTCTTCAAACTGTTGTGTTGTTGAAGCATTTCTCGTGATACATTCAATGGAAAAGTGTCTGAATCTACAATACCCATAAGGAAGCCTAGGTAATTGGGAAGGAATTCTTCAAATTCATCAGAAATGAAAACACGCCTGACATACAACTTGATATTGGCCTTTGCATTGTAGTAACTTTCATAAAGGTTGTGGGGTGCCTTTGGCGGAATAAATAGAATGGACTTGAACTCAACATCACCTTCTTTGCTTGCCCAGAGATAGATGGGGAAATTAATGAATTTAGAATATTTCTTTACCAGATCTTTCAATTTAGTCTCATCTAAATATTCATTGGGCTTCATCTTTAAGGTGCAATCTGATCTCTGTGCCACGTCCCAGTGGTTCATTCTCTGTATCTTCAGATACCGCAAAAGCTCCATCAGCTTTCGATTCCCATATGTACTGTTTGTCATCATTGTTCTTGCTAATAACTTCCACATGGTCAGCAACTAGGTAGACTGAATAAAATCCTACTCTGAACTGGCCAATAAGGTTCAAATCTCCACCTTTTTGCATTTGTTCCAGAAAAGCTGAAGTTCCAGATTTGCCAATTGTCCCCAGATTTTTATGAGATCCTCCTTAGTCATTCCTATCCCACGACCTCGGATTGACAATATCTTGTTTTCTTTATCCAATTTGATCTTGATGTCCAGCCTGGTGTTGTCACCTTCTCCCTGCACATTCTTGTCTGTGAGAGCCATAAATCTGATTTTATCCAAAGCATCAGAGGCATTTGAGATGAGTTCTCGCAAGAAGATATCCTCGTTGCTGTAGAGAGAGTTGATGAGGATTTCCATCAGCCTCGAAACCTCTGCTTGGAACTTGAATTTCTGGGCATTGGCCCACAATGTCTTCCGGGAAATAGACTCTGACTCCCTCTGTGCAACATTTGCATCCGTAGAGAGTGCATCCGAAATGGCTCCAACGATGCCTTCCTCCACCTTTAGAGGACTGGCATTCTCATCGGCAGGGCTTGCCTCCTCCGCGTTGGCTCTAAGATGGGGACTCTGATGCGGGATAAATGTGAGAATGATGAGCAGAAACAGAGCAGTTGGCACTTCCCACTTCCTCATCTTGTTCGCTTGCACAGGCACTTTAACTCATAAAGCAGTTGCAAGCACTCAAAGTGTACGAGTCCACAGATGCGATGGAAATCAAAAGAAACATATCTTATGTGTTTGAGACTCTGCACTGCATCCTCATAGGCGAAGCTTAAGGGACCTTCGTTTCCTTGTCTACCAGCTAGATCGACAGCTAAAATAGGTCCATATATCTATACAAGATCACGAAAGTGTCTTTCTACAACTTTTGGCGTTTCATCAGTATTAATTATATTCAACTTTGGCTTATACGTAAGGTCTACAATCTGTTCCCACAAAACTGGAATAGAACCACGCACCTGCAAATATGATGTTATAAATCCATCGCTTGAATGTATCATAGGAACCAAACTGGAGACCAGGATAAGGAAAAATCTCAACCAATGTTGGTGATAATCCAGCATATAATCCTCGGATACCTCTGGTTCTTGTAATTTCCAGAAAGGCAGACCGCAAGTTTGGATAGGCCTTTGGCTCACCCTGTGATGCTAATACTGTGCGTAGAGGGTTAAATGGATATGATCCAATAGTTGTCGTAGATCCTACTAGCCCCCCACTAACATAAGACAAATATGGACTTAATTGAGCATGGTCCTTTGCCTTACTAGAACCCGCAACAAATGACTTAAACTTATGTAGAACAACAAACTGTATTGTTGTATAGGGCATCACCATGAGAAGTGCTGGAACATTCCCCCTCCATAATCCCAGCATTCCTTCCTCCCTTAAAATGTCTCTGGTGGCCTGTTTCCATAGAGGTGGTATCTTCCTTAAACCTTCAAAATTATGTGTCCGCTGTGCATTAAGAGTTAAATCAGTTTGGTAGGAGAAGTATAAGCCAGAACTTGTCTCTACAATTTTTAAGAGGCTCACAAAGTAAGCTTCATCTCTTTCCTCTGCAGTAGAAAGCTCCAATGCCTTATTGCAAGATAGAAACTTCAAGGACTTTATTTGAAAAACAGGAAAACCTTGATGCATGCCAACCTGCTTTCGAGAAGTTATTACAAATACATATGTACCTGCAAGTAACTTAATTGCACCAATTACACCATAAATAACAGTCATTTCCATTGCACTGGTGATAGGTGCTTCACCTGCACAACCAACAACATACATGATGATCCTGATTAGATTTAGAGACCCATCTGAACGACTTATAGAAAGAGGCTGGTAAGATCCACCGTCAGACGATTTGATGATGTACTCCTCTGGATATTCTAGCAGTTGCATTTTCGCGCAGAGTCTCGGTATGTTCTCCATTACTTCCATTTCCTTTGAAATTAGAGACCTTGGAGAACCTTGACCCATTTTGTTCACATTCCCTTTAGTAAATGGCTTAGGCTGATTTGAACGGTGGAGTGCTATAACTCATCAAAATTTGGAACACAACAGTGGCACTTTGACTAGCACACTCTTATGGCATCCTTCTTTGGCTTCTGTTAGCAAATATGGAGCATTGTAGTATGCATAGTACGACATATTTGGCATGTAAAAATGTCGATCATGAAAGATGAATAACCTGCTGCAGCAGGAGGCTAACAAATCCTATATAAAGGATAGAGAATCCCCTCGAGGAGCATCGTGTCTTATTTTATAATCGAGCTCTGCTCTATTGGAGGTTGCCCCCTCGAAGAGGCAAGTGAACATTGCTTCCTGAATAATAAAATACTTGCTGTTATTTCTCACTGTTCTATGTTCTGGGTATATTTCTTCGCATATTTGGTATTCTGGTATCATCTTGTAGGTTAAGAGCATAACAAGTGGTATCAGAGCGATTTCCAGGGCCTGTGGGATATCCATTTTTTAGCAATTTTTTTTTTTTTTTTGGCTAGAGACGTGTTCCGACGTCTTTAAACCACAGGATCTGTCGTTGAGCGCATAAACCTGCAGATTTGGGGAGGCATGCACGCAGGAAATACAAGAGGTGGTCACGCTTGTTGGACTCCCTTGTAACCGCTGTGGGTACCCCTTCGAGTAGTAGGGAATTAGACAAAATTGTGCAGGGACTATCTTCCAATTACCCTCTAGGTATATCGAAAGCCCCCTAGCTCCCATGAAGCCTCACCATAGATAAACCATTGGCCATCTTGCTGCTATAGTACACCGAGAACAACACTCAGAGAGATTACTCGCCTGTACGATAGGGTAATCGAGTTGTACAGCTAAGGGTACAGTTGATCCTCTGTTATGAAACCGGCTGAAGAAAAGATAGATCAACGTCTTAGAATTCAGCCTCTTCGAGGGGGCAATCTCCTTTACATTACATAAATGAACAATTCTTGGATGATTGAAATGAAAAGACCTCCTCTCTATATATAGGAGTCTAAGGGGTCATAACATAATCAGAGCCTACATAACAATAATAATGTAAGGGCACAATAATAGCAATAGTGGGCTTCTATGGGGCACAATAGTAACAATATGGGCACCAAATGGGTACATCAATATAATAAGTGGGTTGTACTAATAACAATAAGGGGTTACACTAGTAGTATAGGGGCCTAACATGCCCCTCTCCTTAAAAAAGTCTTGTCCTCAACGCTTGAGTAGTTCTTGATGCTTCTGTATAAAATTCTTGTCCTCCCATGTGGAATCTTCAGTGGGTAAATTCTTCCACTTGATGAGATACTCTGAAATTGATCGATTTCGTAGCTGTCGGGCTCCTGTTTCTGTGACTGCTCCAGGTTCCAATATGGTTTTTCCTTCCTCTTCAATTTCTGGCAATATTGTTTAAATTGGGATCTTTTGCAACTTTTGAATAAGTGGCCATACTTCTTCGTCCTTCTTCCATTTATCCCTTGCTTCGTTTATCCAATCTGGTTGGATAATAGAAATAGCACAAAACAATGCTTCCACATCCTCATCCTTGAAGAGTCTTCCCATTCGGTAAGGTCGCCATTTTGTAAGTGCATGTAGTATTGCCAACATTTCCTTCTCATAAATAGCTTGCTTCAGATGTAGCAGTAAAAATACCCAATCACCTACATCAAAACATTTTTCACTACGATGTTGATATACCTGTTGTTTCGTTTGATTTTGCACCGAACTGGTGTTATCCTTTAAAAGTTGGAGAACTTGTTGTTGATGCTCGACATGATCTTTCACTGCTTGAACCTTTTTCTTATTGATATGTCCTTCTATCTCTAGAGTTTGAGGAGTGGTAATTTCTTCCAATCCTTTACAAGATATGGTGATTCATTTCTTCTTTCTCTGGGTGGGGTCTTGGTGTATATCCTCTTCTTTTGATGTTTCTTGATCCTTTTCTTCCTCCTCTTCATATTCTATGTAAAATAATTTCTTCTCAGCACACTTATGACCTTTAGTACATTTTCTATCACAATTGTAACAAAGCCCTTTTTCTCTTTTTTCTTCCAATTGTTGTGGTGTAACCCTTGTAGGTTGTGGAAGGCTAGGAGAAACAACACTTCCATATTTATAGTTGTGAAGGGTATGCTTCATAATTTTGCTTTCCAATATGTCACAAAGCCCTTTTACTCTTTCCAATTGTTGTGGTGTTGCTCTAAAGAAGGTGTTGCTCTTTGTATCCTCATAATGTGCTATCATTTCCTCCGTG